>PVJI01022058.1:0-25981 GCA_004026765.1 Micronycteris hirsuta
ATGTGTCCTCTACAGTGATTCCTGAAAACTCTTCTCCCCATTGTCCCCTCCCCCCTCTCCCCTGTCTATTGTTAGATTGTTCTTAATTTCAGTGTCTCTGGTTATGTTTTGCTTGCTTTCTGCTTTTGTTGGTTATGATCCAGTTAAAGGTGAGATCATATGGTATTTGTCCCTCACTGCCTGGCTTACTTCACTTAGCATAATGCTCTTCAGTTCCATCCATGCTGTTGCAAAGGGTATAAGCTCCTTCTTCCTCTCTGCTTCTTCCACTCCTTTTAATTGCTGGTTATTTCTTTGTCTCCCATTTTAGTTGACATTTTTTGTTTGTTTCTGAGATTCCAGATATTCTGCTTTTCCAGCTGTCTTCATAGGGTTAACTGCTGCGGTGGGAGTTCTGTGGGACTCAGTGGTGAGGTCTGCTTGATCCCCTTGCCTGGATACTCTAGGGTTGACTTTTATCCATTTGTTTGGGCTCTCTTGTTGTACTTAGGCTTTACCTGTTGGTGGCTCCTTTGTTGGTGGGTTCTCCCCTCCAACAGGTTTACTGGTATTCACAACTACCACCTTGTTTTGTATGCTGTTGTACAGGTGTTGGTTAACAAAGCATTACCAGAACACCAAACCTATGCCAGCAAGAACCCCCCTACCACATCAGCAGTCTCAACCACAATAGAACTAAGACTAATAAAGGTGAAAAGGGAATGTGGATACTATATGACATGACAAAGGGAATATGAGATGACTAAAAGAAGGGGAAAATGTATGGTAAGAAGGACGAGAATTTGTAAGATTGAGATATAATCTAGGTGAAGAAAGGGAGAGAGAAAAATTTACAAAGTACGTATAACACAAAAGGGCTATGGGAACAATGGGGTAAGAAAGCGGAAGAGTGTACTATGAAGTCTGAAGTAAAATTGAAAAGGTACTAGACCAACGAGAGCAAAATTGCAGAAAACCCACAGCAGGGTCAATAGCAGCGACTGATGAATGAATTTTAATAAAGGTGGGACAACAATAAGAATATTGTAGAAAAACAAAAAGTGAATATGAGATGCCTACAGTAAAGAAAAATGGTTTTGAGAGGATAGGGGAAGCTGATCTATAAGAGTAATGAGTAAAGCCCAATTGAGACAAGGGAAAAAAGAGAGAAAAAAGAGGAAGAAAGAAAGAGAAAAAAGGGAAAGAGGAAACCATGAAATAAAATTCCTTACTCAAGTGATCATAGGCAAGTCAAAGGCAAAATGGAGTAGGACAGAGGAAGGGTATTCTATAGGATCTAAAATACAAACAAGTAATGAACAATAGGAGTTCCTTTGGAGAAGTACAACAATAATCATGATTTTTCACCCAACTAGCCACTGTTTATAAAAGGTGAAAAAGAAATAAGACTCTTAGAAGGGAAAAAAATTGTGAGCTGATTTTAGAAAGTGGATCACTTAAGTGAGGTTAGATGAAGGAGAAATAGTGAGAGTAAGGGATAGAAACTTGGCATAGTGTAAGAGAAAATGAAGTTAACCACAACAGTAACAAAGTTCAGGAAGATGGTGAAATGGATAAGACCATGGAAAGGTGCCTGTGGGTTTTGGAATAACAATAGTATAATAAGAAATATATAACCTGAATAAAAAGAATGAAAAGTAAAAGACCAAGAGTAGTGTGTTATTGGAATACAAGCGAAGTGAAGGAAGAAAAGTTAAAATGCAATATGAAAGGCAAAATAAAGAAACAAGTCAAACAGTGAAATCTAACAAACAAAAAACTAATTAAATGGAAAGAAGAGAAAAAAAACTTGCAAGTTCTGAAGGAGAGCAAAGTGAAATTTGTCTCAGCCATTAGTGTTTGCCTTCTGACTTCTTTCTGGATCCATCTCTGATTTTCTCACAACTCCAGGTCTCACAGTCTTACTCTTGAAAAAAAAAAAAGCCTCCTGCTGACTTCAAGCCTGTCTAGCAATTAAAGTCAGCAGGCAGAGTGGGACTGGGATCTGTTTGTTTGTTTTTTTTTTCCTTTTCTGTTGTTCCTCAAGATGGGGTCAGTCTGGGCTGCAATAATCACAGGTGCCCAGTACCAGCCCACGCCCTCAGAGCACTGTGCAGCCCACAATTTCAACTCTGTGTCTATTTGCCAGGCTGGTGCCAATAGTCTACCTCACAGATTATTTTGCAACTCTTTGATCAGTCATAAGGTGTACTGCATGGGAGCAAATTGCAAACTCACTTCTCCCTCTTTGTTGACCTGGGCACTTCATGCCCACAATGTCCCTGCAGGGCAGCTCAGCTCCCCTATTGAAACAAGTCTCTCTGGGCACTGCTGCCTCTTGGACCCCTTGCTGCCCCGCTTTGATCAATCCATGAGGCACCCTGAGTGGAAGCAGATCACATCTTCACTCCTCCCTCTTCACTGGTCTGGCGCCAGTGTGCTTGAGGTCCCTGTGCAAGTGAGGCCTCTACACAGCAACTAAGATGGTCTTTTGAGAAAGACCCCTTGAGTGCTGCCTGCCACTCCTAACAAGCACCTGGCTTTCCACACAGTTCAATTCTTTGACCAGTCCAGAGTCTGTCTGAGTCACGGGCATTTGCAGCCCCTCTCTTTTCCCAGCTCCAGGTGCCACCCGGCTCCCCAATTTCTCTGGTACTGTCCCAACCAGCGACTGACACCTCAGCCAGGGTACACTGCTGGTTTTGTGTCTCTTACTGCCTTTTTATACCCCCAGTGACTTTAAGAGTCCAGGTCTCTTCTGGTGCAGGTCTGAGACTTCTCCACTCTGGGAGGTGATGGAGTTGCTAGGCTGCTCTCACTGACCTGGCTCTCCTCCAAGATTCCTGTGTCAGCCACAGTCTCTAGCACAAGGCTCAGGGACCTTCCCATCAGTCTACAAAACCTCCTCATTTCCCGCTTTTAAGTGTCCTCTGCACTCTCTGGCTTCCAAACTTCATATCATCTGGGATTCTGTTGGCTGTTCACTCTGTTCTTCAGAAGATTGACTAGGTGTCCCAGCTGGGTGCATGAGCAAGTGGGCTCAGTGCCCACATACCTTTCTGCCATCTTCCTTATTCCCAAATTCTTTACTATTAAATAAAATATTACGATGACCATCTTTGCACATTACTTTTTATCTAAATTCTCAGTTATCCCCTTACGATAAACATCTGCAAATGAAATGTTGAATTTAAAGAGTATACACATTTTAAGTTTTAAAATGCATGTTGCCAAGTTTACTTCAGTAAATTTTTGCATTAATTTACATTCCCAGCAGTATACTTATACTATCTGTATAAGTACATTGTTTTTTTTTTTTAATATCCTAGCTGGCAATGAGTACTCCTTTCTTCTTTGCGTTAATATTTCTTATCTGATAGATATAAAACAAAATGTATCTTTCCTTCTTTAATCTTTCACAAAGTCCTTTAAACTTTAAAAAAATCATTGATTTTAGAGAGATGGGGGAAGAGAGAGAGACAGAGAGAGATTTATTCTATTTATTTATATATTAATTGGTTGATTCTTGTATGTGCCCTGGCCAGAGATCAAATAAAACACCTTGGCATATCAGGACAGTGCTCAAACCATGTGAGCTACCCAGCCAGAGACATTTTAAACTTTTAAGAAAATACAGAAGATGTGGTTACCAAATTCATATGCTACTGGGAAGTTATGGAGATCATTTTATAAACAAGTAGGGATCTGTTAGCTTTAGATGTTAGTAGGCACAAATTTGGTCATTTTTCATTCCTTTTTGGTATAAAATTACCTTGACTCAGCTAGCCCTGTATACCATGTGGCCATATGACTATGGAGTAATCAACATAGAAAAAACATTAGGACAAGATGAAAGAAAATACAAAGTTTTTAAGAATCTGCTCCATTCAGCATAGTGAAGGTCCATATAGCTGAATTTTACTCTTTGCAGAAATATTCCAGAGAGGGATGAGTAAACAAAATACTGAAAAAATTCAGCCCTGGCTGGTGTAGCTCAGTGGATTGAGCACTGGCCTGTGAATCAAAGGGTTGCCAGTTCAATTCCCAGTCAAGGCACACACCTGAGTTGTGGGCCGGGTCCTCAGAGGGGGACGCTTGAGAGGCAACCACACATTGATGTTTCTCTCCCTTTCTTCCTCTCTCCCTTCCCCTCTTTAAAAATAAATAAATAAAATCTTTTAAAAAAAATTTCATGACATACCCCCAATTCAGAGTGTGGTTGAATGAGTCAAGTCATAAGCAAACCTGATCAAAGAGGCAGACATTTCCATTATTTAAAAAGCTCAAGCCTAAACCCCTCCTTCTCTAACCTGAGTTCAGAAAAACTGCTAGACTTTGCAATGATTCTCAATTCTCCATTGGGTGGAGAAGTAAAAGCAAAAGGATTATAAAAACTTAGAACTAATTATCACCAGCAATAAATAGAAATTTAATCAAATAGAAGACCAAGTGGGAAAATCAATAAGACATGAGGGAGTGAGAGATGGAAGAAATGACATCTGAAAACACTTAACATCTCCAAATGCAGAGTCCTTAACTGAAGGCTGCCTTCTACTTGGCTTTTTATTCTTCTTTATGGAAAAGTAGAAATATTCCTTAATAGAAAAATGGAAAAGGGGAAAGAAACCTGGTTGACTCTCTCTGACACAAGCTAAGAGTTAATGCCCCACAATGAACAGGTTAAGCTATCCGATGTGCTAAGTTCTCTCTCACTAGAAAGGTACGGGAAAAGTTACAGGACATTTAACTAGAGCTTATAAAATGAGACAAAGCCCACATTTGGCAACCAATTCTACTTACAGACCCAGATGGTGCCTTCCTTTCACTACCTTTATTCCTTTAGTCTGTAGAAAACTCAACTCTCAAATTGTTCCTCTCTAGGAAAGAAAACAATTGCCCAAGAAAGTAATTGGAAGTTAAGAAAAACTCATCCAAAATATATCAACAGAAATAAATGGACTGGTTAGAGCTGTCCATTTTTGGTCTATGGCCATACTAACATGGTCATATCTGATCTCATCTGATCTCAAAAGTTAACTTAGCAAGGTCGGGCTTGGTTAGTACTTGGATGGGAGAGCTGTCCATTCTTAATATAACTAAGATTAAAAAGTGTTAGGGTATATATGTAAAGATTCTATGGAAGAGGGTGGAGGAAGAATGAAAAAATAGCAAGCAAAACAAATGGAGATTTTGTTCCAAAGGTAATAAAAAGAACAATTCATCCAGAAAATGTTTATTATTTTATTGATTAAATAGAATGCAACTTAATAAAATAAGAGCTCAAAATGAGTTGAAAAACACAAGAATGAAACTTAAAATAGAAAGGAATGGTATAAAGCCAAAGAAATAGTTGAGGACTAAAACATTGGTATTGAATTATTATATAATGTAGAAATAGCAAGTAGCTGGGTAGTCACAGATGAAAACCATACATAGCTGTCATCCTTGAAGCAGAAATCCCAACAACTGGAAGTGGAAATGTAATCAAAGACATTATTTTTAAAAATCAGGAACTACAGATCAAAATAGCATGTTGCACTTTAAAAAATTGATAAAAAAGGGTCAACATTTAGTTATTCAGGTTATGTTATTTAATTTTGAGGACCAAAGATAATTATTTAGTTATCCGGGCAGAAAAAGTAAGAAGAGAGGATAAGGCAGGCCTCAAAGTTCTCCATAGCAACATTCACTTGGAAAAGGACCAATATTAGATTTTTACGGTACACAATGTTAGATTTACAAAGCATAAGCCAAAAATCTTTATTTAACTGTGACAAAGATTGCTTGTTTTTCAAAATACCTGTTCTTGCATAATAATCAATTTCTTAGTTTAGCATATGGGCATAAAGCTAAACCATATCTGGGTGACCCTATCTCTTACAGCTGGGCATGACTATAAAACTAAGAATAAGTATTGGCCAGTGAGACGTGAGCAAAAGTGTCATATTCATTCTAGATTACATACTTCAAGGCATGGAACATGCCCTGTCTTTTTACTTTTCCTCCTTTCTTACTGTCTAAAATGTGGTCACGATATTGGGATTCATTTTGGGTTGAATTGTGCCTTCCCACAAAATATGTTCTTATAAGAAAACATGGGGTAAATCATCATTAACTTGATTTGGCAAAAAAATTCTTAGAAATGACACAAAAATCATGAGCAATACAAGAAAAAATAGATAAACTGAATGTCATCAAACCGAAAAACTTTTTTTCTGCAAAAGACATTATCAAAAAAGTGAAAATACAGCCTAAAGAATGAGAGAAAAAAAGTATAAATCATATATCTGATAAGCTCTAGTATCCATAACATACAAAGAATTCACATAGTTCAAAAACAAAAAGACAACCAAATTTGTTAAATGGGCAAAAAAATCTAAACAGACATTTATCCATAGAAGACTTAAAAAATTGCCGAAAGATATATGAAAAGATCCTCAGCATCATTAGTAATTGGGAAAATGTAAATCAAAACAACAATAAGATATGACTTCACACCCACTAGGATGGCTACTGAAAATCACAGGAAATAAAAAGTGTTGACAAGGATGTGAAGAAACTGAAACCCTAGTTTTTGGCTGGTGGGAATATAAAATGGTTCAGCAGATGTGGAAAAAACAGTTTGACAGTTTCTCAAAAAGTTAAACACAAAAAATACCACATGACCCTGAAACCCACTTGAAAGAATTAAAAACAGGAACTGTATATGCATGTTCAGTTATGTACATACATGTTCATAGCAGCACTATTCATAACAGCCAAGAAGTAGAAACAGTACATATGTCCACCAACAAAATAATGGAAAAATAAAATATGGTATACCCACACCATGGATGTTATTCAGCCAGATTAAGAAAGTATTGATACATGCTATAATGTGGATGAACCTTGAAAACATTATGTTAAGTGAAAGAAGCCCTAAGTAGATCACATGTGATATGATTTTCTTTATATAATATATCCAGAACATATAAATCCATAGAGAGAGAATGCAGGCTAGTGGTTGCTAGGAGTTAGAGGGAAGGGGAATTGAGAGAAACTGTTTAATGGATAAGGGGTTTTACTTTGGAGTGATGAAACTGTTTTTGAGCTAAACAGGTGGTTGTTGCATATCATAAATGTACTAAACATCACCAAATTGCTCACTTAAAATGTCTAATTTCATGTGAAATTAACCTCAGTATAATATTTTTTAAGTTTTTTAAAAGAAATATTTAAGTTCTAACCCCGGGTACATGTTGAATGTGATCTTTTTTAGAAATGGGATATTACTTCCAGCCAAGATGGAGGTGTAGGTAGACACACCAAGCCTCCTCGCACAACCGAAAGAGGAAAAACAACAATTTAAATAAACAAAAACAACGAGATCTGCCAGATCTGACAGAAAATCGAACTAAGTGGAAGTCTGACAACCAAGGAGTTAAAGAAGACACGTTCATCCAGACCAGTAAGCAGGGTGGAGCCGGGTGGGGAGCGAGCTGTGAGAAGGCAGTTTGTGGTACCGGCAAACACTGCAGCTGCCCAGAGAGGACCCTGGTGGGCGCGCCTGACCAAAATGTGGTCCTCGCACTCTGCGAAAACTGCGGCCGGCCCACCCAGACCCAGCAGGGCAGAGACTAGTGGACAGGGCGGTCCCTCATTCACGCACAGATAAACCGGGAGACAAAGCTGGGGAGCAGAGCAGAGAGCACAACCCACCATCGCAGGGAAATAAAGCCTCAAACTATCAATTGAAAACACCTGTGGAGGTTGAGGTGGCAGTGGGAGGAACTCCCAGCCTCATGGGAGTTCACTGGAGAGACCCACAGGGACTAGAAACTGTGCAGGCCCACCCACTCACCCCAGAGCCAACACAGAAGGGTCCAACTTGCTTGTGGATAGCAGCGGAAGTGCGGAGAGTGGAGCAAGTGCCATTGTTCTCTCAGGACCTGTCCCCACAGGCTGCATCACAACACAACAACATGGATTACCTCGCCCTGGTGAACAGCTAAGGCTCCGCCCCTTAAAGTAATAGGTGCACTGAGAAAAAAAAATGGCCCAAATGAAAGAACACATCAAAGCTCCAGAAAAAATACAACTAAGTGACAAAGACATAGCCAACCTATCAGATGCACTGTTCAAAACACTGGTAATCAGGATGCTCACAGGATTGGAAGAAAGATGGTTCCCAAAGAAGTTGGACTCAAAGAGGAACTCGCCAAGGCACATCATAATGACATTACCCAAGATAAAAAATAAGGAGAGAATCTTAGAAGCAGCAAGAGAAAAGGAGACAGTTCCCTACAAAGGAATTCCCATAAGACTGTGAGTTGATTTCTCAAAAGAGACCTTGCAGGCAAGAAGGGGCTGGAGAGAAGTATTCCAAGTCATGAAAGGCAAGGACCTACATCCAAGAATACTCTATCCAGCTAAACTCTCATTTAGAATGGAAGGGCATATAAAGTGCTTCTCAGATAAGGTCAAGTTCAAGGAGTTCATCATCACCCAGCCTTTATTATATGAAATGTTAAAGGGATTTATATAAGACATGGAGGGTTATCAACAGGGGAGTGGTAGGGGGAGAGATGGTGAAAAGGTGCAGAGAATAAGTAGCATAAATGGTAGGTAGAAAACAGACAGGGGGGTTAAGAATAGTATAGGAAATGTAGAAGCCAAAGAACTGATGTGTATGACCTATGGACAAAAACTAAAGGGTGGGGAATGGGAGGGTGGGAGCAGTGGGGAAGAAAGGGGGGAATTGGGACAACTGTAATAGCATAATCAATAAAATATGTATAAAAAGAGAAAGAAATGGGATCTTTACAAATGTAATCAAGTTAAAATAAGGTCATGCTAGATTGGGTAAACCCTAATCCAATGACTGGTGTCCTTATAAAAAGATAGGAATTTGGATACAGACACAAGAAGAAGGCCATGTTATAACTGAGACAGAGATTGAAATGCATGGATCTATAAGTCAAGAAATGCCAAGGATTGCTGAAAACCCGCTAGGAAAAAGCAATAATTCTTCCCTAGAGCGTTAAGAGGAGACATGGTATTGCAGACACCTTGACTTCAGATTTCTAGCCTCTGGGACTGTGAGAGGCTAGATTTCTGTTGTTTAAGCCACCCAGTTAGTGGTAATTTATTATGGTTGCCCTAGAAAATAAATATAGATCTGGAGCAGCCATCATAGACCCTAAGATATAAGACTTGGGTTGGGAGTGGCTAAGTAATAAGCTATAAGGGGCTGGGGCTGTGGGAATTCTTTCCACATGCGTGTAAACATGCAGTCCTGAGAATTTACACATAAAGAGCACGGCTACGCGTGAGGAAAAATGATCCCCGTGTGGATCATGTCAGTGGAAAAGGAATTCTCTAATGGGAATTTGGCAAAAATGTATCTTAAGAAATTCTCTTAACTTGCTGAGTCTCTTCCTCCCCAAAGTCAGGAAGCTTAAGTTAATGGATCACTGCCTCAATGTTTTATGATCCTAAAAGTTAACAGCCCTAGTTAGCTCACCCTCAATTTATTCGTCTCCTGTTTAATATGTACCCTGGCCCTGTCTGCCACCGGACCTGAATTTACATCCTAATGCTCTGTTAATGAGTAAACCTACCCCTTATCTATTCCCTTCCCATATATCCTCATGACTCAGTTGAAGACCCCTGTTCTGCATAAGCCCATGAATAATCAATCCAATGTAAATGTGTCCTAAAGCTTCTAATAAAAACCCCTGGCTAAGCTACCCACGTGGCCTTTTTCCAGGTTGGAGGAAAAGACCCGTGGCTCCGGACTCTCTTCTCCCCGCATGTCTCAGTGTGAGATTCTTTTACGCATCGGGTTACGGTCCCCACGGATTTTGCCAGACAAAATCCCCACGACATGGGGCATAAGCACTCACTATGAAAATAAAGCTTATCTGTGCTGTAAAAGAGTAAGGTTTAATAATCATCAGAAACAGACCATTGTAAGAAGTACAGAAAAGGTGTGCAATGGAAACCTTAATGAACTGAATAAAAGAGACAGCGTTTGAAACCATTTAAATGCAACTAAAACACATAATGCCATTTTGAAATGCTGTTAAGTGAAAAACTAAAATCACAGGCATCAAAATGTACAGATGGCAAATTTACAGAGTGCCTATCAAGCATAACAGAAATAATGTGTCTTAAACAAAAATAAGCTGTTGCAAATTTCAGTTTCACCAGTAACACTGCTACTCAGCATGTTAAATATATGACTGAGAACTTAACAAGAAAAGTATGTGAACTGTTAAATTATTTGTGCTGCCTTCTAGTTTTAGATATAAATATAGATGTAAAGGGTAAATTTTTAAAAACATCTTTAACTTTTTCCTGGCTAGTGTAGCTCAATGGATTGAGCATGGGCCTGCAAACCAAAGGGTTGCCGGTTCGATTCCCAGTCAGGGCATATGCCTGGGTTACAGGCCAGGTCCCCAGTAGGGGGCGCATGAGAGGCAACCACACATTGATGTTTCTCTCCCTCTCTTCCTCCCTTCCCTTCTCTCTAAAAATAAATAAATAAAATCTAAAAAAACTTTAATTTCAAACTTTATGTAAGTGAGATTTTACTGTTTAACATTTTTAATTCATATTGATAGTATAAATCAATGGACACATAAAAGGTAGAACAAAAGTAAGTTTACATTTGTGAGTATGTGAAACACAGAGTTTATGATTGCATTATTATTTATTAATTGTCATATTATTTCCAAGCAAACAACTATAAACCTACTTTTGCTCCATCCTGTAAAAAATTTGTTGAAGTGCATTATAATAATATCCCAGAAACAAAAAATAATACAAAAATGCTACAGATAACTCAGGACTAGTAACCCTAAATATAAAAAAATACACTGATTCTATCCACATTCTTTATACTCTTAAATGGATGAGCTCAATGTCATTAAGCTACCTATGTTTGTGTCTTTCTCTGAGACAGTTCATCCAGGCCTCTAAACTGCCCTCAATGAACTCCAAAATTCCCTTCTTTCCCCATTCTTGCTTTATATAACCGCAATAAATGACTTCTGTTATAGCAAGGGTTCTTTACCTGGTGCCTATGAACGTAAGAGAGGTTCCATCTTTATTTTAACTAAACCCTAACTGAAATTTAGCCTTTCCTTTTATGTGCATGGAGGCCAACAATATTAGGAGTAGCTGTGACTTTGTCACCAACAGAAATGACAGATATTTAAGATCATATTACAACTGTTGAAGATGGCTTTAAATGTTCAGAATTAGACAAGCTGCTAGATCTTGTTGAACAATTAACTGAAAAAAAAAATACTCTATCAGCCCAGTTGGTGTAGCTCAGTGGATTGAGCGCGGGCTGGGAACCAGAGGGTCCCGGTTCGATTCCCAGTCGGGGCACATGCCTGGGTTGTGGGCCAGGTCCCCGGTGAGGGCCATGTGAGAGGCAACCATACATTGCTCTTTCTCTCTCCCTTCTCCTCTCTCTGAAAATAAGTAAATAAAATCTTAAAAAAAAAAAAAAAGTGGAACCAGAGTTTAAAAAAAAAATACTCTATCAAACATTTTTTCTCTCATTAATTATTTCAGGGCTGGTGACCACATAAATTCCTCATTCTTTCACTTGCCATGAAGGTAAATAAAAATCTGTTTAAATCCAAATAGCATTTTTCTATCTGTCTCATAAAATTTTCTACTACTTTGAATATAGTATATCAGTATCAATAATATTATTATCATTATATGAAGGACAGTACAAAAAATGGCTTCTCCAGTGAAAAATAACACTGCTTGAACAAATTTTCTTCACAGCTATCCAATCTGTACAACTGGAATGTCTTGCAGGCCTGCTGTGATAATTAAATAGCATAACGTACACACAGGATGGTGTGCAGAATATAGTACAAATATGGCCGCCATTATTATTATTAAGAATATTGTTATAACATTCATGTATTACAAGTTAACTGTAATTCATGAATTCTCCTTAGATTTATATAATCATATTTTCTAAAACACAACAGGCTTCATCTCTAATTTTTAATTGAATTCATAATTAAACTGCCAACATTCTAGAAGCAAAATACCAAAGGTTTTATAAGGACAATATTGAGAGAAAGACATATTCATTTATAATAAGTAAAATTCTGGTTCTCTAAAACTCAGATTTTGAATTACTCTTCAGTCGAAGAAAAGCCCGCAGTCTTATTTTGGAAAGAAAATAAATTTTTCTGAAATTTTAAAGTACATTTTCAGGACTCCCTTGATTACATATGATTACGTTGGGTAATAAACTTTTAAATGAAGCAGAAAAACTAAGATGGTGACCATGAAAATTGTGAAAAATAAATTCTGTCTTCCAAAAACAGGATCAGAAAGGAATTTATTAAAACTTCCCAAGACCCAGGTTCCCATTGGCAGTGATCTCATTTATTCATCTTTGTATTCTCAGCATCTAAAATGATATATGGCACATAGTAGTTACCTAATAAATGTGCATTGAAAAATACTGTGATTGCTAGAGGACAGAAAAAATTGAAAAAGTTGCTGTGAATTCCAAGAAAATCATCTTTAAAACACAGATACAATACCAATGGAATATTTCCCAGATCTAGAACAAATACTTCAAAAATTTATATGGAACCCAAAAAGATCCCAGATAGTCTCAGCAATCATAAGAAAGAAGAACAAAGTAGGAAGGAGCACAATACCCAACATCAAACTATACTATAAGTCCACTCTAATCAAAATAGTCTGCTACCTAAAGTTCAATAGTCTGAACTTGAAGAGTTCTTTGTACATTTTGGATAACAGTCTTTTATCAGATATGTCTTTTGCAAATATTTCCTCCCCATCTGTGGTTTGTCTTCTGATTCTCTTGACAGTGTATTTCACAAGGAATTAGTTTTTAATTTCCATACAGTCCGGCTTATCGATTATTTCTTTCATAGATCATAGCTTTGCTATTGTATCTAAAAAGTCATTGCCAAACCCAAAATCATCTAGACTTTCTTTTTTAAAATTTTATTTATTTATTTTTAGAGATAGGGGAAGGGAGGGAGAAAGAGAGAGAAATACCAATGTGTGGTTGCTTCTTGCACACCCTCCACTGGAGACCCAGCCCATAAGTCAGGCATGCGCCCTGACCAGGAATTGAACCCATGACCCTTTGGTTCACAGGGTGGCACTCAATCCACTGAGCCACACCAGCCATGGATAGACTTTCTTTTATGTGGTCTATTTGGACCTAGAATTTTAACCATGACATTTCTCTACCAACCCCTGATTAGGTAGCAGGGTGAGAAAGTCTTTGCCTTGGAAAAATTGGTCTATTTCTCAGCTCATCTCCTATTGTTTGATGACATGTGACTTTTTCATCACTTCACTGTAGGAAAATGGCTAGTATCCTTTTTTATGCAATTTTCCAGCTCCTCCTGTGCAGATTTTAGTCTCTGCAACACTAAGGGGAGGTTCTCCTTCTTGATGCATTTGACTAGATGTCTGTTCTTACAAAAATCTCAAAATGGTGAACCACAAATTGTACTTTGTTTTTTGTTTTTTGGTTTTTTTTTTGTTTTACAAATTATACTTTGAACACTCAAGTTGTGATAAAAAGCAGTGACAAAGTGATACAGGCATCTATAAAGAATTTATAAAGAGCTATGACTGCTGTCATCTATACAACTCAGTATTTGTGGCTTAATTATTTGGATTGTGTTTAAACTACTAAATTTTTTTAATAAAACTGATTACTATATTCTGTTTCCTTTTCATGTTTCACCCTAAATATATTGGCATTATTTGGAAGCTAGAGGGGCTTCCTTTGCAGGGATGTCCAACCCATGGCCTGTGGGCAGCATGCAGCTCAGGATGGTTATGAATGTGGCCCAACACAAAATCGTAAATTTACTTAAAACCTTTTTTTCACTCATCAGTTTTTGTTACCATTTGTGCATTTAACGTATAGCTCAAAACAACTCTTCTTCCTCCAGTGTAGCCCAGAGACACCAAAAGGTTGGATACCCCTGCTATAGAAGTTACTCCTATTGTGCTTCTATGTGTTGCAATAGATAATTTTGTGTCAACTGGAATGGTCCATGAGATACACAGATATTTTGTCAAACATTATTACTCAGTGTGTCTGTAAGGGTCCTTTTTGGATGAGATTAACATTTAAATTGCTAGGCACAATAAAGCAGATGCTCTCTCTTATGTGGCGGGGTGGGGGGGGCATCATCTAATCAGTTGAGGCCTGAATAGAGCAAAAAGACTGATCCTTCTTTAAGTAAGAGAATTTCTCCTGTACAACTACCTTTGAACTGTGACATCTACTGTTTCTTGCTTTTGGACTTGAACTGAAACATGGGTTTTTCCTGATTCGAAAGCCTGCCAGCCTTCTGAATGGAACTACCCTATTGGCTCTCCTGGTTCTTAAGCATTTGGACTTGGACTGGATTTACATCATTGGTTGTCTTGGATCTCCAGCTTGCTAACTCATTTGCACTGCATATCTCGTCAGCCTCCAAAATCACGTGAGCCCATATCTGTGGTTCTGTTTCTCTAGAAAATTCTGGCTAATAGCTATCTTCTCTACACTTTGACAGAAGAGTGGGTATGCTGACCTACAAATACCCTGGTCATTTCCTTAGGTTCTCTCAGATTATTAGGATCTCTATTTTTCCTTACCCTTTGTTGCCTTCCATATGAGGGACCTGACATAAATTGTGTGAGTATAAGTAGTAGCATTTCAATGTAAATCAATCCTTGTGCCTTACTTATTTCAATAAAGCTGGGTTTTCAGATTCTGTGTCACCACCTTTTTCTTCACAGCAGGGGTCATATTATTATAAGAAAAATTAGAATTCAATGTCAAAACATCAAATGAACAGAGATATTATGAAAAGATAAAAATCGTGAGTCTTTATGTAGTTGAATATGGTTGTACTGAAATATATAAGATGAAATTATGTCAAAAATATAAGGAAAAAATTGATAAAAACATAACTATGGTATAAGACTTTAATAAATTTATCTAAGTTATTTTCTGATGAATTAGGCAAAAAAATAAATTTACAGAAATTTAAGTAATAAAGTCAGTAAGGTCAATTTGATAGCTGCATAGCATACTATTTGCCAAATAAACAGAAAATATAGCTTTGTCCCCAATCCCTCATTGATCATTAAAAAAAAATAATCAATAATGAGCAAAAATACCTTGCATAAATAACTAAATATGGAAATAGTATAGGCCATATTATCTGACCACAATGTATTGAAAATAAGAATTAATAAAGATTCAAGCAACAACCAAAAAAGTGACTAGATTTTAAATTTTTTATTTTAAAAACATTATATCAGATTTAACAAAAGTTACAATAATATAATATTTAGAAATAATTTAAGAAAATATTCTAATACTTACCTGGCAGGGGCGATACCATGATCACGAAGGTGGTTTTCCCAGGGCGAGGCTGATCCATTTCACTCCGGATGTGCTGATGCCTGCAATTTCCCCAATTGTGGGAAACTCAACTGCATGATTTGTGGTAGTGGGGGATTGCGTTCATGCTTTCCTCTGGCAAAAAATAAAGAAAGAAAATATTCTATATTGAAACTGATTAAAATAAAGGCTTTTCTTATTAATGAAGAGAAACTAAATGAAAATAAGGATTTAACTTAAATCTATCTCTAAGACAAGAATAAAAAAAATAATAAAATAAAACTCTGTGACCTAGCAGATATGAAAAATTTTAAATTAAAGAACAAATAAATGCAAAAGCTATATATTGAAAACCACAACAGTGAAATAGAATGATTTATAGCAAATTTAATCACTAAAGAAAAGAGGGGTATACAGTAATCCCTGCTCTTAAGTCTTATCTTCATAATTTATTTCAGTTGTACTCCTTAAGTTTGTGTGTGTGTGTGCCTGTGCTTTCATTTCTTTTTTTAATAAATATTTTACTGATTATGCTATTACAGTTGTCCCATTTCCCTCCTTTATTCCCCTCCGCCCTGCCCCCGCTGCCCCCACATTCTTGTCCATGGGTCATACACATAAGTTCTTTGGCTTCTACATTTCCTATACTATTCTTAACCTCCCCCTGTCTGTTTTCTACCTACCATTTTTGCTACTTATTCTCTGCACCTTTCCCCCCTCTCTCCCCCTACCACTCCCCTATTGATAACCCTCCATGTCTTATATAAATCTCTTTAACATTTCATATAATAAAGGCTGGGTGAAGATAAACTCATTGAACTTGACCTTATCTGAGAAGCACTTTATCTGCCCTGCCATTCTAAATGAAAGTTTTGCTGGATAGAGTGTTCTTGGATGTAGGTCTTGCCTTTCATGACTTGGAATACTTCTCTCCAACCTCTTCTTGCCTGCAAGGTCTCTTGAGAAATCAGTTGACAGTCTTATGGAAACTCCTTTGTAGGTAACTTCCCCCTCTTCTTTTGCTGCATCTAAGATTCTCTCCTTATTTTTAATCTTGGGTAATGTCATTATGATGTGCCTTGGTGTGTTCCTCTTTGGGTCCAACTTCTTTGGGACTCTCTCAGCTTCCTGGACTTCCTGGAAGTCTATTTCTTTTGCCAGATTGGGGAAGTTCTCCTTTATTATTCGTTCAAATAAGTTTTCAATCCCTTGGTCTTTCTCTTCTCCTTCTGGAACACCTATGACCCAGATGTTGGGATATTTAAAGATGTCCTGGAGGTTCCTAAGCCTCTCCTCATTTTTTTGAATTCATTTCTTTCTGGTTGAATGTTTTTTTCCTTCCTTCTGGTCCACACTGTTGATTTGAGTCCCAGTTTCCTTCCCATCACTATTGGTTCCCTGTACGTTCCCACTCATTTTTCTTAGCATATTCTTCATTTGTTCATCTAATTTGTGACCAAATTCAACCAATCCTGTGAGCATCCTGATTACCAGTGTTTTGAACTGTGCATCTGGTAGATTGGCTATCTCTTCATGGCTTAGTTGTATTTTTTCTGGCGTTTTGATCTGCTCTTTCATTTGGGCAATTTTCTTTTCTCAGTGTGCTTGTTGTGTATAAGGCGCAGAACCTTAGATGTTCACCAGCGTGGGGTGACCCACGTCACTGTGTTGTGATGCTGTCTGTGGGGAAGGGGTCTGAGAGGGAACAATGGCGCTTGATCCGCTCTCTGCCCACGAGCGATTGGGCCCTTCTGTGCTGATTCCCGATTGGGTGGGCTTGTGTACATTCTAGGACCCTGTGGTTCTCTCCAACAAACTCCTCTGTGAGGCTGGAAGTTCCTCCTGCTGCCACCTCAACCCCCACAGGTGTTTTCAATCGGTGGTTTGAGGCTTTATTTCTCCTCACTGGAAACCTAGGTTGTGCAGTCTGTTTCACTCCCTAGCTTTTTCTCCTGGTTTATCTGCATGAGAATGCAGGTCCGTCCACTCCACCAATCTGGGCCTGCTGGGTCTAGGTAGGCCAGCCACCGGTTTCACCGAGTCTGCCAGCCGCAGCCTCACCGGGTCCGCTGGCCAAGGTGTCACTGGCCAGCTGCAGCATTGCCCACCCTGCTCAACAAACCATCTTGCCACAAGCCTCCTCCACCTGGCTCTGCCCTGCCTACTGGTCTGGATGAACCTGTCTTCTTTAACTCCTTGGTTGTTGGACTTCCATACAGTTAGATTTTTTGTCAGTTCTGGTTGTTTTTTGTTTTTAAATTGTTGTTGTCCCTCTTTTGGTTGTATGAGGAGGCACAGTGTGTCTACCTATGCCTCCATCTTGGCTGGAAATCCCTGCTTAAGTTTTAATAAGTTTTTTTTTTCTAAACATACACATGTATAAATACACATACCATATCTTAGTAAAAGGTTGAAACCTTGAAAAAACACATGTAAACTAAAAACATGTACATAAAAGCATTTCTTTGAGATTTTACTTATTTATTTTAGAGATAGGGGAAGGGAAAGAGAAAGAGGAGAGAAACATCAATGTGTGAGAGAAACATCGAACTGTTGGCTCTCGCACGCCCCCCAGCCAGGGACCTAGTCTGAAACTCAGGCACATGCCCTGATCAGGAATCAAACTGGTGACCTTTCAGTTTGCAGGACAACACACAACCCACTGAGCCACCAGTCAGGAAAAGCATTTTTCTTTATGAAACAACTTTTCCAGAAAGCTAGCTGCTGCACAGTATTATGAATTCCTTGCTCTGGTGTTCACGTATGAAGTTACTGGGGCCTGTCCTGCACTGTCCCACTAATGAGGAGGAGTAACTATCTGGTGGAGGGAAAACCAAATGCCCCTGATTGTCACCTTCTACTGATTTAAAAAAAATGACATATCACCTATATTATAACACCAAAACGGTGTGGCCAAAATAGGTTTAAGAACAGGGATTTTAAATACACCATTTATGTTGTTTGCCTTGTTAACAATATCAACTTATGACTTCACCAGAAATCCAGAAAAATCTTCAAAAAAGACAATAACTTTGAGTGGAAATAACAGTGCTAAATTCTACATCTGGGATATACCAATGCAGATAAAAGACAACACGAGGGGTATGTTCTGATGATCTCGGAACTAAGCAAGAAAGGATAAAAGTCAGAAGGAACCTTGTAAAAGGATCCACAGATAATTTGAGTAAATCAGGGGTCTTTTCACTAAGTATATAACGTTTTTCAAGCCTATCCTTAAGTGATTTTTAAATTTTTTTTCCTTTTTATTTTATTTATTGGGGTGACACTGGTTAACAAAATTATACAGGTTTCGGGTGCACAATTCTATAACATATCATCTGTTTTTACCTTGTCTTCCAAATTTCTAATTCAATCTTCTGCTTCATCCAAAAGACTGTTTATTCCTTTCAGTGTATTCTTCGCTTCAGATATTGTGTTCTTGATTTCTGACTGGTATTTTTTAAAATATTTTATTTATTTATTTTAGACAGAGAGGAAGGAAGGGAGAAAGAGAGGGAGAGAAACATCAGTGTATGGTTGCCTGTCACACAACCCCACTGGGTAACTGACCTAGCCTGCAACACAGGCATGTGCCCTGACTGGGAATCAAACCCACAACCCTTTGGTTTGCAGGCCAGCACTCTATTCACTTAGCCACACCATCCAGGGCTGACTGGTCCTTTTTATGGTCTTTTTCTTTTTTCATGCTGTTGGACATTCTTATAGCCATTACTTTGAACTCTGTATCTGATAAATTCCTTGCCTCTACTTCATTTAGCTCTTTTTCTGGAGATTTTTCCTTTTCTTCCATTTGGGACCTCTTTGTTTGTCTCCCCATTTTAGCTGCCTCCTTGTTTTTGTTTCTATGTATTAGATCTGTTATGACTCCCAGTGTTCATGGGGTGGCCTTATGTAATAGGTGTTCTGTGGGAACCAGTGGTGCAGTCACCTGAGCTGGGTGCTCTAAGAATGTCCTTTGTGTGGTTTATGTGAGCCCTCCAGTTGTAACTGAGTCTTGATTGCTCTTGTCCTATTTGTGCATGGGATAGACCCTGGCTGACTCTGAGGCTCAGACCTGACCAGGGCATGGGAACTACTGTGGAGGTGGTGACCACAGGAAGTGGAATTTGCCTCAGCAGGTTTTGATGCCTGCCAAAATCCCCCTTAGGATATGCCACTTATGAGGCTAATTGGATCCTTCTCTGATGTTGTCTAAAGGAGACCACTGGGTGTATTGATTCTGGGGTTTCTTGGAAGACACTCTGGTGCAACCAATTTCAGATGCTGCCTTGGCAAACTATTTGCAGATACAGGTGATCCAAAGTTAGTGACTGCCTCTGCTGGGCCTCGGTGCATGTAGGAAGGACTAAGCTATGAACTAAGGCCAATTTTTATCAGTACCAGGCCTGGGAGCAGGTTATCAATGGTCCCAAGACACCCTGAGGTCTGCCTCCACCTGCCAGACTACACCCTGGATAAGGCAGCTGACTCCTCGGCAGGGAGTAAATTCTGTAGGGTGGAGCTAAAAGGACACCACAGAGTGGGGCTATTGCTTTCTCCCAGGCTGCAGCCATCAGTTAGATAGTGCTCCACCCAAGAAAGATGGTGTCTGTGGTGTTGAAGGGTGACTCAGCGCAGGGATCCTGGTGGCTGTCCACTCAGCTCTCTCCTGAGTCACAAACCCCACACTGTCCTCACCTGACTCTAGCCAGCTCCACCCTCCCTCTGCCAGAGCCCAGGGTGAGTGGCTGAGAAAAAAATTTTGTGTGTTGGCCCTTTAACAGGGTGCCTGTGTCTCTAGTGGACTCCTGTCTTTCCCTGATGAATGAAAACCCTGCTGCTTTTTACAGCCAGATATTATGTGAGTGCTTCTTCCAGGCTCTGGCACTCTGAGCTAGGAAGCCCGTCTTGTGGTTGAGACCTCACATTTTCAGTGGGAACCTTTGCAGCTGAGATATCCCTCCAGATTCTCAGCTGCCATCCATGGGAGCTGGGCCAGCCCTTTTCACATCTAGGTCCTTCCTACCAGTTTTGATGTGGTTTCTTCTGTAAATCCTTGACTATAAGACTTTCGTTCAGCTAGTCTTCAGTTGGTTATTCAGGATGATTGTTCAATAATTTAGTTGTAATTTCATTTTGCTTCTGGGAGGAAGTGAGTATAGCTTCTACCTACTTCACTGCCATCTTGAATCCTATCCTGAAATGATTTTAAAGAGCAAGGAAAACCAACTAATCCTTGGACCATTTGTATCATTAATGTATTTATTTTCACCCTATACCTCAAGTTGTATATCACAAATGGGAGAATACCCAAAGTGATTCTGGGAAATTAATCTTAGTATTCCACTGACTCACCAAAATTATATTCTATAGATAATATCCAAACTATCTATCTTGAAAAAGTATTGATATTGGATAAGAAGAATATCTTAGTTCTACTAAAAATTAAGTCAGGGGTGTCCAAGTTGTCCTTATCTATGTATTTAAACCCAAGCCTGCAGCTTCACTGAACTAAAAATGAGAACATATATTGTATTTTCCCTCTGTATCATGTAGCCTATCATATTGAGAATTTTTACAACTATTTTGAACAATGTCAAGACTGATTATACATCTGCCATTTACCACCAGTTTTTCCATCCACGTTTTTTGTTAGGACATTTTCATCACATTCAAAATACCAGAGACTGTTTGTTTATTTGTTTGTCTTAGGATTTTATTTAGAGATCCCAGTCACAGCTACCTTTATGTTTTTCAGAAGAACACTGACCTACATTCTTTTTTTTATTACTTTATTGTTGTTCGATTACAGTTGTCTGCATCCTCTCCCCTCCCCCCGCCCCCTCCAAACTGACCTACATTCTTATGCATCACTTTCAGTGTACATTAAATTTTCCCATTAAATTTACCCATTCAAAATTTTACAATGCAAGACTGCTATAAGCTCTGTCTTTCCTACATTGTCACCATTATCTTAGAGCCTAGAGTATGGGCATCTCTATTTTTTCTTTCTTTAGTTGGCTTTTTTCCAAGTACAGTTGACATTCAATGCTATTTTATATTATTTTCAGTTGTACAACCTAGTGCTTAGACATTTATGTAACTAATGAAGTGATCCCCCTGATAAGTTTTGTACCCACTTGAGACCATACATAATTATTATGATATTATTGACTATATTCTCTATCCTGTATTTTACATCCCCATGACTATTTTGAGACTGCTAATTTGTAATTCTCAATTCCATCTCCTTTTTTATGCATTGGTATGGACATCACTATTATGAGGCTTAAGACATTTGCTAGTGGCTTAAATTCTAAATGATACTTAATTGTTTGACATAACTTTAATTACCTAAAAGTTTTAAGCTTCAAATTATTCCTTGAACTATTTTTAGATTTTAAAATGAAGGAAACTAGGCAGTCTCTATATGTTTTAAACTTAGATAGTTCACTTTGACAATGAAGCATCATATGGAGATAGGTCATAAAAGATGAAAAAGAATAAATAATTTTTCTTTGATCAGAATTTGTTCAAAATTCACATTAGCATACAAGACATAGTTCAGTGAATTATTTAGTAGCTTAAACAAATTCAACGTTCACTATTTCCATCACACATAGGTGGTAGCTATTTATCAAAATCTGTTGGATGATCAACTTGTAACAACTGAATAGGCTGTCTTTGTTTGCCTACTGCAGTAGTACTAAATCATTTCACATATGGAGCAGGGAGGCCATGTGAAATACAGATCAAATAACGTTTTCTTTCTGCACAAGTGTGAATTACCTATATTTAGCAGCTAAAAGTGAATAGGTAAGGAAAGGGGTTTGTTATTTGGATGGGCTACTCCAAGTAATCCAGTCCTTCTACTCAGCACTCTTAGGTGTTTTTAAAACTTTTGATATGGGATGCTACCAAAATAAGGTAGTGATAAGAAACAAATACTTTAATGTGGTGAAAAGTAAGGGATAATCATAGCTAATCATCAATAAGTCTAAATCATTATATTAATGCTTTTTACATACCAATCTTACAAGAGCACCATGCCCTCGCTCCTAAGCATTTGGTATTTAGTGATAACTCAAAAAGTGAATTGATATAAAGAGAAGAGACAAATTTCAGGAGATTGTTATAAAATGCTAATTAAATAACTTCCAAAGAGACCCAATATTAATGGAATTGTTAATGTCACAAAGCGGACACTGAAATGAGCCAAGCTGCAGCACCCTATTTTTTATTAATAAGATTAAAACAGCATATTAAGGTATAGTCCCAGCAATAGAATTGCCGGGTCAAAAAACAGTTTCATTTACAGTTTTCTGAGGAAATTCCATACTGTTTTCCATAGTGGCTTCACCAGTCTGCATTCCCACCAACAGTGCAATAGGGTTCCCTTTTCTCCACATCCTCCCCAACACTTATCTGTTGCTTTGTTTATGATGGCCATTCTGACTGGTGTGAGGTGGTATCTCATTGTGGTTTTAATTTGCATCTCTCTGATGGCTAGTGATGCTGAGCATCCTTTCGTGCGTCTCTGGGCCCTCTGTAAGTCCTCCTTGGAGAAGTGTCCATTCAGGTCCTTTGCCCATTTTTTAATTGGATTGTTTGTCTTCCTGGAGTGGGCTAGTGTAAGTTCCTTATATATTTTGGAGATCAAACCCTTGTCCAAAATATCATTCACAAGTATATTTTCCTACATGGTAGCTTCCTTTTTCATTTTGCTAATGTTTTCTTTAGCCGTGCAGAAGCTTCTTATTTTAATGAAGTCCCATTTGTTTATTCTTTCTTTTATGTCCCTTGCTGTAGGGGACATATTGGTGAAAATATTGCTGCATGGAATATCTGAGATTTTCCTGCTTATGTTCTCCAGGACTTATGGTGTCACAACTTATATTTAAGTCTTTTATCCACCTTGAGTCTATTTTTTTGTATGTTGTAAGTTGATGGTCAAATTTCATTTTTTGCTTGTAGCTGTCCAGATCTCCCAACACCATTTGTTGGAGAGGATATTTTTATTCCATTTTATGCTTCTGTCTCCTTTGTCAAATATGAATTGACCATAGAGACATAGGTTTACTTCTGGGCTCTCTGCTCTGTTGCACTGAGCTATGTGTCTCTTCTTATGCCAGTACCAGCCTGTTTTGATCACAGTGGCCCTATAATATAGTTTGATATCAGGTTCTGTGCTCCCTCCAACTTTGTTTTTTCTCAAAATTGCTGCAGCTATTCAAGGTCATTTATGGTTCCATATACATTTTTGAGGTGTTCGTTCTGTAACTGTGAAATGCATCATTGGTATTTCAGTAGAGATTGCATTTAATTGAATCTATAAATTGCTTTGGGTAGTGTGGACATTTTGATAATATGAATTATTTGAATCCATAAATATAGTATATACTTCCATTTATTTGTGTTTTCCTTAATTTCTTTCTTCAAGTCTTATGTAGTTTTCTGAGTACTGGTCTTTTACCTCCATGGTTAGGTTTATTCCTAGGTACTTTATTATTCTTTTTTAAAATTTATTTTATTGATTATGCTATTACAGTTGTCCCATTTCCCTCCCTTTATTCCCACCCCCGCCCTGCAGCCCCCCCATTCCCCGCCCTTTGGTTTTTGTCCATGGGTCATACACATAAGTTCCCTGGCTTCCAAATTTCCCATACTCCCCCTGTCCATTTTCTACCTACCGTTTACGCTACCTATTCTCTGTACTTTCTCCTCCTCTCTCCCCCTCCCACTCCCCTGTTGATAACCCTCCATAACTTATATAAATCCCTTTAACATTTCATATAATAAAGGCTGGGTGATGATGAACTCCTTGAACTTGACCTTATCTGAGAAGCACTTTGTCTGCCCTTCCATTCTAAATGAAAGTTTTGCTGGATAGAGTGTTCTTGGATGTAGGTCTTGCCTTTCATGACTTGGAATACTTCTTTCCAGCCCCTTCTTGCCTATAAGGTCTCTTTTGAGAAATCAGCTGACAGTCTTATGGGAACTCCTTTGTAGGTGATTGTCTCCTTTTCTCTTGCTGCTTCTAGGATTCTCTCCTTATTTTTAATCTTGGGTAATGTTATTATGATGTGTCTTGGTGTGTTCCTCTTTGGTTCCAACTTCTTTGGGACTCTCTCAGCTTCCTGGGCTTCCTGGAAGTCTATTTCCTTTGCCAGATTAGGGAAGTTCTCTTTCATTATTTGTTCAAATAAGATTTCAATCCCTTGGTCTTCTTCTTCTCCTTCTGGCACCCCTATGACCCAGATGTTGGGATGTTTAAAGATGTCATAGAGGTTCCTAAGCCTCTCCTAATTTTTTTGAATTCTTGTTTCTTCACTCCTTTCTGGTTGAATGTTTTTTTCTTCTTTCTGGTCCACACTGTTGATTTGAGTCCCAGTTTCCTTCCCATCACTATTAGTTCCCTGTACATTTCCCCTCATTTCTCTTAGCGTAGTCTTCATATTTTTATCTAATTCGCAAACAAATTCAGCCAATCCTGTGAGCATCCTGATTACTAGTGTTTTGAACTGTGCATCTGATAGATTGGTTATCTCTTCATGGCTTAGTTGTATTTTTTCTGGCATTTTGATCTGCTCTTTCATTTGAGCCATCCTTCCCTTTCTCTGCACACCTGTTACTTTAAGGGGCAGAGCCTTAGGTGTTCACCAGGGTGGGACAACGCAAGTCGTTGTGTTGTGATGCTGCTTGTGCGTGCAGGACCTGAGAGAGAACAATGGTGCTTGCTCCGCTCTCTGCCGGCTCCCAGTCACCTCTCCCAACACCCACAAGGAAATTGGGCCACTCCACCAGTTCCCAGGTGGCTGGGCCTGTGCAGATCTAAGTCCCTGTGGGTCTCTCCAATGAACACTCTCTTGATGCTGGGAGTTACTTCCACTGCTGCCTCAACCCCCACAGGTGTTTTCAATTGGTGGTTTGAGGCTTTATTTCCCCACATTGATGGGTTGAGCAGTCTGCTCCACTCCACAGCTTTTCCTCCTACTCTATCTGTGCATGTATGAGGGCCCGGTCCACCAGTCTTGGCCCCAGTGAGTCCAGGTCGGCCAACCACAGGTTTCACTTAGTGTGCCCACCGCGGGCCTCTCCGGGCAGCTGCAGAGTAGCCCACACCACTCCACAAACTGCCATCTCACCGCATGCTCTCCGCCTGGCTTGACCCTGCTTACTGATCTGGATGAACGTGTCTTCTTTAACTCCTTGGTTGTGGGACTTCCATATAGTTTGATTTTCTGTCAGATCGGGTTATTTTTTTGTATTTAAATTGTTGTTTTCCCTCTTTTGGTTGTGCAAGGAGGCATAGTCTGTCTACTTATGCCTCCATCTTGGCCGGAAGTCCTACTTTATTATTCTTTTTTTTTATCTTTTTTTAACTATATTTTATTGATTATGCTGTTACAGTTGCCCCATTTCCCCCCTTCACTCTCCCCTCCCCCTTTCCCCCCTTTCCCCTCCCTTTAGTTTTGTCCATAGGTCCTACACATAAGTCCTTCTGCTCCTGTACTTCCTATACTGTTCTAACCTCCCCTTGTCTGTTGTCTACCTCCCATTTATGCTACCTGTTCTGTGCCCCATTCC
>PVJI01022059.1:0-25980 GCA_004026765.1 Micronycteris hirsuta
TATGCCAGGACAGTTTCAAAAGATCAGAGATTTAAATATTTTTAAAAAGTACAAGAAATCATGAAGGAGTTTTAATATTTTGATTTTTAAATAATCATTGTGAGCCCGGCTGGTGTAGCTCAGTGGATTGGGCGCAGGCTGGGAACCAGAAGGTCCCGGTTTGATTCCCAGTCGGGGCACATGCCTGGGTTGCGGGCCAGGTCCCCAGTGAGGGCCATGTGAGAGGCAACCATACATTGCTGTTTCTCTCCCTCTCTTTCTCCTTCCCTTCTCTCTCTAAAAATAAATAAATAAAATCTTAAAAAAAAAAAAAAGATATATTTCCCTTCAGTTTATTTTTGACAAATGTTATTCAAAATCCTGAGGATTTTATTTTTTTAATATATTTTATTGATTAAGCTATTACAGTTGTCCCATTACCCCCCCTTTATTCCCTTCCGCCCTGCATACTGCCCCCTCCCACTTCCCCCCTTTAGTTCTCGTATATGGGTCATACACATAAGTTCTTTGGCTTCTACATTTCCTATACTATTACTATTCTCAACCTCCCCCTGTCTGTTTTCTACCTACCATTTATGCTACTTATTCTCTGTACCTTTTCCCCCTCTCTCCCCCTACCACTGCCCTGTTGATAATGTTCCATGTCTTATATAAATCCCTTTAACATTTCATATAATAAAGCTGGGTGATGATGAACTCCTTGAACTTGACCTTATCTGAGAAGCACTTTATCTGCCCTTCCATTCTAATTGAAAGTTTTGCTGGATAGAGTAATCTTGTATGTAGGTCCTTGCCTTTCATGACTTAATAAACTTCTTTCCAGCCCCTTCTTGCCTGAAAGGTCTCTTTTGAGAAATCATCTGACAGTCTTATGGGAATTCCTTTGTAGGTAACTGTGTCCTTTTCTCTTGCTGCTTCTAAGATTCTCTCCTTATTTTTAATCTTGGGTAATGTCATTGTGATGTGCCTTGGTGTGTTCCTCTTTGGGTCCTGCCTCTTTCGGACTCTCTGAGCTTCCTGGACTTCCTGGAAGTCTATTTCCTTTGCTGGATTGGGGAAATTCTCCTTCATTATTTGTTCAAATAAATGTTCAATCCCTTGGTCTTCCTCTTCTCCTTCTGGCACCCCTATGACTCAGATATTGGGGTGTTTAAAGATGTCCCGGAGGTTCCTAAGCCTCTCCTCATTTTTTTTGAATTCTTGTTTCTTCATTCTTTTCTTGTTGAATGTTTTTTTCTTCCTTGTGGTCCACATCATTAATCTGAGTTCCAGTTTCAGTGATTATTGGTTCCCTGTACATTTTCCCTTGTTTCACTTAGCATATTCTTCATTTTTTCATCTAATTTGCAACCAAATTCAACCAATCCTGTGAGCATCCTGATTACCAGTGTTTTGAACTGTGCATCTGACAGGTTAGCTATCTCTTTGTGACTTAGTTGTATTTTTTCTGGAGTTTTGATCTGCTCTTTCATTTGGGCCACTTTTTTTTTCTCTCGGTGCACCTGTTACTTTAAGGGGTGGAGCCTTAGGTGTTCACCAGGGCAGGGTAACCCACATCACTGTGTTGTGATGCTGTCAGTCAGGGCAGGCCTGAGAGGGAACAATGGCACTTGCTCCTCTCTCTGCCGGCTTTCAGTCACTTCCCTCGCTACCCACAAGCAAACTGGGCCCTTCCGTGCTGGTTCCTGGGTGGGTGGACTTGTGTAGTTCTAAGTCCCTGTGGGTCTGTCCAATGAACTCTCCTGTGAGGCTCGGAGTTCCTTCTGCTACCGCCTCAACTCCGACAGGTGTTTTCAGTCAGTGGTTTGAGACTTTATTTCCTTAAAATGGTGAGTTTCTCAGTCTGTTCCACTCCCCAGCTTTTTCTCCCAGTTTATCTGAGTGTAAATGGGGGACCGCCAGTTCACCAGTCTCGGCCCCACTGGGTCCAGGTCTGTCAGCCACGGGTTTCACTGAGTGCACCAGCCGCAGGTCTCTCTGGGCAGCTGCAGCATTGCCCTTACTGCTCCACAAACCGCCATCTCGCTGCACACTCTTGGCCCAGCTTCACCCCGCTTACCAGTCTGGACGTGTCTTCTTTAACTCCTTGGTTGTCGGACTTCCATACAGTTTTATTTTGTGTGAGTTCTGGTTGTTTTTTGTTTTTAAATTGTTGTTTTTCCTCTTTTGGTAGTGTGAGGAGGCACAGTATGTCTACTTATGTCTCCATCTTGGCCAGAAGTCCCTGAAGACATTTTTTAAAAAAGGATTAGCATTATCGATCTGTATCTTGACAATGTGTTTTTGGAGGAGAGTTTTCATTTAGAAAGTATCCTCTAATAACCAATGAAGGACTGATATTCAAAAGAATGGAAAAAATAATAATAAACTCTACTTCAACCTAGAAAAATGTATCAGTCCTTGATATAGAGGAAATAATAGCTTGGCTTTGATGTTTATGATCATTCTGGTTCCAAATTGGAACACTGACTACATTGTAGTCTCTCTCTATGCTAAGAAACCAATTATGTTAAATAATTGCCTGAAGGGATTTTTTTTTTCAGTTGCTAGAGAAAGATCAATGTGATGATCTAGGACCTTAAATGCCAATATTTAGTTTTAGGAAGCACATAATTTTCAAAAACACAGTTTTTTTAAATATTATTTTTCAAAACACAGACTTAGTTAACATTTTACAATAATATTCCTACTGCGATCCTTTGGTGGACAATAGTTGAAAAATACAGCAGGATAAGCAATAAAATATAAATTCCAAAAAATACTGAAATAATATTTCAAGGAAAACATAAAGCTCTCATCTATCCAAAGGGACTTATTTAAGTGACTACAACCTTTAATATAACTATCAATCAGATGGCTTGGATACTCATTCCCTCCATTTCCTGCACACTGCAAAAAGCCACACATGTCTCTACTCACATAAATAATAAATTGTCCTTTGTACAAAGATGAGCCTTTATTGTTCGATCCTTCAATCAAATTAGAAGTGCCAAATAGAAAACTATATCCCCAGGCAAGGAAAGGGTGCACTTCAGAAGATAAGGAATTTAAAACAAAATTAATGTTGTAAAATAAAGAAAAGATTGAAAAATATATCAGGGAAATAATATCTAAATAACAACATTATCAAGGGGTCCTGTGAGAAAATAATAGCTATTTAAAACATATGTACAGAACTCACCACAGGCAATATTTCTTCAAAGGAAGAAGAACAGCTTGCTCTGGTCAGAGCGATAACCATAATGGTGAAAGTTCTGGGTTCTATTTCACATAATGCTATTGAAATTGCTCTGAGAATTTGAGCTACTGAATCTATGCTGTAATGAGCCCAGGTAAAGCGAGAAGCGTGAACACTCTAATAGCAGAGTTCTCAATAGGGAATACCCAACAAATATGACCTATTTATCAAATTTGCATTATGCCAAGAACAACATAAAATTTCTGGAAAGAATGAGGTAACTTTTGGCCTCTTCAAGGAACTCCTTGATTGATGAAAACACATGAATAGCCCTCACTTCCTATAACCCCTCCATTGTCCACTTTCCTTCACACCCTCAAGTAGATGAGCTGATCTAAATTAGTTAAATAACAGTATACACACTGAGTCTTAGCTCCAAATTTTGCAATTTTCAAAATCAATTAGGAATGGCCTTCAGGTTTTGCGGCGGCGGGGCGGGGGGGTGGACACTTATTGTCCTAGGAATTTGGAGATTTACAATACGAACCAAATATTCATACCTTAACTCGCCTTTATTCGCTTACTTGGGTTTCTCTTCCTTGAATTCCCTTCTGCTTCTCAAAGGCATATGAGGCCTGAGTTATGATACCCAAGGCCAGGTTATAGCTGTGAAGTGAAAATGAAGCAACTGGGCATTTCAGTCACTTTGATTTCAGGCCATTCGATAAACATTGCTAAGTAAACATCTTCTCCACAGAGTCCAGCTAAATGCATCAAAGTTCTCACTGGACTGTGGATCCAAAGATTAGCTCATAAAAATATATTACTTTTCTCTGATTTGCCTTCTCTGTTCAAATACCATCATAATACTATCTTAATAACAAAAAGCAGTCACTTGCACACCATTTTTACATAACTCTGTAGCTGCAAAAATTGTACTTTACTATCAACATTTGAGCAAATACTTATAAATCCTCTAGGAATTGTAGGTTGAGTTTACTATTATCTCAGCAATGAAGGTAGTGGGCACATATATTAAATAGTTTCTACCCAGATGGGGAACGATTTTTTTCTCTGCATCTTTGCAGAGTGTAAACTGCCAGAAGCACTGTTTTGGCTATGACCATGAGACCAAAATCCATGTCCAAATTCAGATTAGGAACAGGCCATGCTCAAGGAATCTATTTTAGTGTTAATGTCAGAATTCAGTCCTCACAAGTTTTGGAGATTTAGTGACCTCTGACAGTGTCAGGCGATTCTTGGAGGGCCTCATGACAATTTGAACCAGGAGAATCTCCTGGATGAGCTGCAGGTTCTATATGTATCATCCTTAACTTTTCTTCAAATTTATATCCTGCTTTACTCAACCACCACAACCAAGTCTGCAGGCCACGCTTCATGTCTATAGCCATGAACCTTTGACCTTTCCAAGGTTAATGAAGCCCTGTAATTTTTCACAACAGCATATTTTTTTTAATTAAAACCTTTGTGGCAAACCCTACATATTTTTAAATAATGCAGAATATATGACATTCTCCTGAGCAATAGTAGGACCCCTAGGGAACCAGTCACATTAGCTAACAACATTCCTCCACTTAATTTAGCTTTTTCTAGAGAATCATGTAATTGCCAACTCCTTTCTGGTACAAGTTTCCTTACCAATTATCTCATATGTGGACTGTATTCCAAAACCTGTATCACTGAAGGTCTACTATTCCTATGACTTCAATGAACATATTCTGGTGGCAAGTCATTATCCCCTCCACCAAGCAGTTTCTATAAGAGCTAACTACAGCATCTCCTAAGGGCATTAACATGCCCTTTTCCCTTTTTGGTGGCAACTTGAAGAGCAGAAAGAATCTGTGGCTTTCAAGTAAAAGTCTTCTTTGTCCCAGTCTGGTAGTTCTCTATCTTGTTCATAGAGCCTTAGATATTACTAGGGTTTTTTTTTTTTTCCTAGTTTCTTGCTTTTTGGAAGCCTCCAGATAGAACTTCCAGCATTCTTGACTACAGATTCCATAGGGTGCAGTCCAATATCCCCAAGGCTCTCATATTCTATAATACACATTTATATTCACTAACCTAACATTCCCAAAGTCTCCCTTCTCCTCATTACTCAGCTTCCAAGTCTATTGGCCATCTCTGTTAGTATTCTGTGGCTAAAGCTTAGGCTTCCTTAGCCTCTCTTAAAAACATGCATGCCCCTGCTAAGCATCCTAAGGGACTTTTGAGAGCATATTTTACAATAATTCTCATGGTAGTCAGCAGATTAAAAAAAAAATTCCTCCTGGTATCACATATTATCACCTCTCTGTATAGGCACTCCTCCTCTGGATACTGAGACAGACACAAACCTACAACTCTCCTTTAGGTTAGAGCAATTGTTCTAGGCTGTTTTGAAGGACACTATAGTAGAGTTCCTTACTATCTCTCAGCACTTTCCAAACCTAAGGACCTTGGGCATGGCAACAAGTCCTTGTGGCCAACTGTTAATTGTCCTCAATATCTGTTCTCCCTTCATTTCATAGCAATAGTTTTACTTGAGTTCATGGCCAATGATGAAAGACCTTTCTTAGACTTCATTGCAAGGGAATACATATGCACATATTACTAACTCTGACCAGTAGAATGTGAGAAGAGTGATGTGTGTCTCTTCCAGGTCTTATTTTTTAAATAATTGGACACGCACTCCCCGGACACCTTCCTTCTTCCCACTGGCTGCCTGAGAGATGGAAAGAAATGGAACTGCTCTCTTGGACCTAGAGGCGAAAGCCTGAAGTTGAGATTGGCAGAGCACCTTGCCATTCTTGACTATTACACAGAAATTACTGAAGACACTATTATAAGGGAAATAAACTCTCTCTGATTGAAATCACTGTATTTTAAACTTGTTTGCGACAGCAGTTTTAGTGTGTGTATAGCAAATTCACCTCCCTTATTATTTTTTATAAACTCCCCAAATCTCATAGATAAAGTTTTCCAAGACTAATAAATAAGCCCAACTCTAATAATAATGCTTGATTACAGGCCCTGACCCTGATCGGCATGGCTCAGTGAGTTGGGCATCAGCCCACAAATTGAAAGGTCACTGGTTCAATACTGGGTTGGGGCACATGCCTGGGTTGTGGCCAAGTCCCCAGTTGGGGGGATGTGAAAGGCAACTGATCGATGTTTCTCTCTCACATCTATGTTTCTCTCCCTCACTTTCTCCCTCCCTTCCCCTCTCTCTAAAAATAAAAATAAAATAAAATCTTTTAAAAAATAATGCTTGTTTACACAATTCTATCATAAAGGACATAGAAGGGGACAAATAATAGCTGTATAACCCTCTGTGGTCAACAAAGAAACAAGCGACACTGCTTATAACTGCTTTGATCTCTATTTTTCACGTTAAGCTCAATAACTTTTCAAGAACCCACATATTCTTCCTCTATACCTGGTGTAAATCAGTATCCTATGGTGGCAGAATTGTACAGGAGTTTTCTTCACTAGATGTGATTATCTGAGAAGAGAAACTACTATGTCTCTCTTCAAAAGAAATGTAAGCATGACCACCAATCATATACTTTCCAAACAAAACCTGAGAAATTTGCTGAGTTATGAAAATTGCCCCCTTATAGCTTTTAAATTGTTCCTTTACATCTCAGGCTGAGTGTCATGATTGACCCCCCAAAGGGAGACATGCTGTAGTGTTTGTTCTGTCTGTTGGTGATAAGGGATGCTATTTTCTCTTTGTGGGGTACAGAGGAAAAAGATTGCCTGTAGTCTACATGATTTGTAAATAGTGTTAACCATATACTGTCACCTGAACTAATGGTCTCAGAATCACTAATGGATTCTGTCACAAGAATAATAATTTCACATCTCTTTTTACCCTTTCTACTTCCTTCCTACAGGGTACTGTAGTAACACATCATGTCACCCTGAAGGGGACCCATTACAGCTATTGGGTAGGTATTTCTGGAAGTGGAAGGAGATAATATGAGGGGATTTTATTAGCAGTTGTGATCCATGGAATATTGTGATGGAAACTCTTTGGGTACTTGAAGGTATTCTCCTGGGAGCCAGTTTGAGAATCACTTCTCTAGGGTGTATAGGCTCATCATCATCATCATCATCATCAAACATTACTATCAACAATGGTATGAATTTTAATCTCTCTGTATTAGGAATTGTGATCACAGACAGAGAAACTCTCTACCAAGTAACTTTCAAAGGAGGGGAAATGAAATGTAAATTTGCTCTACATTTCTCAACATCTGCTTCAGACATTTAAGATGCCTTCTAGGAACACGCTAGCATCCTTTCATCTCACTTATCTACTTACTTATTATCTCATAACAACAACCTGGGGTTTTTTATGTCATTCTACATATCATTCTAAAGAAGCCAACCCTCCCTTTTCACATATTCCCCTCCCATTGCCTTCAACACCATCTGTATTATACAAGTACTATCCTATAAATTGATCTGAAAGACCATTCTGTCTCCATGCCGTCCAATCTATACTGATGACAACTGATACCCATTGATTCCAATGTTTCACAATATGTCATTCATAAGCCATTTCACTAAACATTCACAGTGAATGAAAATATAGATGGTACTATGTTTCAGCACTGAGTACAAAACAACAATCATTGTTCTTCATGTCCTTGTGTTATGGCTAACACAATACATAGATAAGTTAGGACTCCACAGAGTGATGAGACACATTGGAATCATTTTAAAGAGCATAATACCATAAGTCAGTTCACTGTACCTCTTGCATTGCTATTAAACATGAAATCTCTGGAAGCAGGAGGTTTTTTGACTGCTTTGATGTACACTCCTTTCCGACTTAATTGCCTTAACCCAATCAACCTAATAAAATGTTCCAAATGGACAAGGGAGCTTTGTGAATCCAGTACCTTCATTAACAACAAAATGATCACTGTCTGTGGTTTCACTGCTCATTATCCCTTAAAGGCAAGTGATAAATAACTCCATAAAGTAGGTGAGAGCCTCTGTATTGACACCCACGCCCACAAACTTACAGGATTTTTGTATTGTTCATCTGAGAAGTATTTGCTGTACATCACCTATCCCTGTACACAGCACCAAGAGCCTCTGCTACTGTACCGAAGTGCAGACTCATTTAGCAATCCCAAAGCAATGTCGTCAGCCCTACAGCTTGCTCTTTTGTTCAGCTTTTTTCAGTTTGGTGATATCTGAACAGTTCATTAGGTGATGCCTAAAGGGAAAATAGAGAAAAGCAAAATTCTTGGTTTGAATTGTTCTCATAGTTGTTGGGCTTATGCAATATATAAAATTAATGATCCTAAGGAATGTGTGTTTTAATATACTGTGATATTGAAATGTTCAATTCTATACTGAGACACAGGGCTAAAATACAACGTGCTTCCGGTAGAAAAATGAGAGAGGCAGAACAAACATTTCAATAAGCCAGTCAAATAGCTCAGTCTGAAAGGCTGTGTGTGTCAGTGTGAGATAATCCTGCCCTCTCCCATCCTCTCTCCCGCTTCTCCAGGGAAATGAGTCACAACTGGTCGCTGCCCTTGATATGATGTTTAATATTCTGAATTCCCATCAGCTCTGCACAGCTAGGATGGTGTCAGCACAGTTGACATTGTTAGATCCCTGCTCTGCTTACATCAACCCCCTTGTTGCTCAGGCTTTAGATGAGTGTGGCAAGGAGAGAAAGCATCGTCTTCTTAGCAACAAAGCCCACGTATCCAGGATCCAAAAATGACATCTGGCACTTCGCTTTGGGGATTTCCAGAGCTTCCCAGAATTTCAGCCAGATTGGAATACTGTTGCTATGAGTTAAAAAATCGTTACTTATCCTCTTCCCATCTGTATGCTTTTACAACATTTCAGATCAAAATGTTTATCACCGAAGTACTTTTTACCAAAGTTCTCATCCCATATTTCCTCAATTTCTCTGGGGTATCCTTTATCAACATTTTAGAAATAATCTCATTTCAGGCTAAAAATGGGAAAGCTAAAACAAGGTCTTTCTATCACCCTTCTACCAAAAATCAAAGATATGTATAAGCAATCAAATGGAAAATAAAAATGATTGCACTAATTATATAGTAGTCTATTAAGATGACTCAAGAGAAAGTGTGCCAGTATTTCTGTGTCTCATTTGCTAGATTGTACCCATTTACAAAAAAAAAAAAAAATACAACGACACATTAAACTCAGACAATTGCAATCTATATAGACATTCAATCATATACTGATTATCAGGGTAGTAGGGGAGGGGAGAATTTTACGAAATAGACCTAAGAGAATATTTTAAAAAGCATTGTTTTATGGTCAAGGAACTGTGGTAGAACCATGCCACCATTCTATAGTCAGAATCCCCAACAATTGAGATTTAATGTCTACTTTGTAAGGGCAACCTTCCAAGTTATTGTGGGTATCCTGGCCACGTCACATAAATGTTCCTAGTTATTTTGTAGTTCTCTTTCTGTTCACTTATTCATCCACTAAACATGTCTGTGTAGGATCTCTGTCTCCATAACACTTAGCGTCAAAAGGGAGAGTTAGGTGAATAAGTAGACAACCACAGCAGCACTATGTGATACGTGCTCCCTTGAGAAACAAATCCAGGGTGCTGAAAGCAAGGAGAACTAGAGGAAATCCTAAGGAATGGCTGCCTTGACTTTTTATAATTCTTTTCTCTGTTGTAATGCAAATGATTTTCTTGTCATGACACTTTATCCATCAAATACTACTTCTAAAATTTTAACAAACAGCTCTATTCAATCCAGATAGTTTGCCTCCTGACATATCCAAGTTACCTTGAGCACTCACATTCCACAAAATGAGAAGCAGATATTACATGTATCCTCCTGTGGCAGGGGAAATGAGGAGAGTTCAGAGAGATCTCTCCAGATCTCGAGATCTGAATGGGTAGGAACTAGTGGTTGGAAGATTTATATATGGTACCTTCTGGTTTCCCCCGTGTGGACACTGCTCTGCCACCAGCAGAACTTTACACACTGCATCATAACTGCTTATTTACTTAGCCCTTACCTTCAAGAGACTGGACTCTTTGAAAATATGTTTCTATCTTACTTAACCCACAGTATCCTCTAGGTATCGCCACTGTCTGACCTAGGCCCTGGAACAGAGTAGGTACTCAATAAATACTTTTGTTGAATGAATCCAATTTTAATCCTGACCTTAACCCTATTGCTCACTGGATTAGAGAAGTATTTACTAACTTTTTTCTTATACTAGCCCACATAGAAAATGATAATATTTGTGAGGCCCACTGACATAAATGGGAGAGGCTGCTCCAGGCTGTGGGCTGTTAGCCCCAGGCCCTGACTGCTGGCCCCGGACCCCATTCTCCACAGTCTACTTGTCCCCTTCCCCAAACTTAGGGAATCAACATCAAGGTATATCTGAAACTCATTTGAGGTTCATCACTTGAAAAGCTCTTTTGGTTTAGAGAATTGAAAAGGGAAAGGAAAGCAGGTTTTCTTCACTTGGCTCTTTGTACATACCCCATCTTTGCTCCCCAGTTTTATAGTGTTTTTCCTGCTAACTTTCAGTTTTAAAAATATCTTTTCAGGAAACCTTGTGCATTGCTGGTGGGAATGTATAATAATGCAAACACTGTGTGTGACAGTATGGCAATTTCTCAAAATATTGAACATAGAATAACCATATGATCCAGCAATTTAACTTCTGGGTATACAAACCCAAAAGAATTGAAAAGTAGGGACATGAGGAGCTCTGTTTACACCTATGTTCATAGCAGCATATTCACAACACCCACAATATGGAAGCAACCCAAATGTCTATTGATGAATAAATGGCTAAACAAAATGTGGTATACACATCCAATGGAATATTATTCAGCTTTAAAAAGAAAATTCTGACAACACAGATGAACCTGGAGGACATAAGTGAAATAAGCTAGCCACAAAAGGACATTTATATAAGATACTTAGAGTAGTCAAATTCATACAGAAAATTTTAAAAATGAAAGGAAAATGGCGGTTGCCAGGAGCTCAGGAGATGGAGTAGTGCAGAGTTATTTTATAATGGGTAGTGAGTTTCAGTTTGAAAAGATGTAAAAGTTCTAGATATGGATGATGGTGAAGGTTGCAGAATAATACAAATATACTTAATGTCACAGAACCGTATACTTTAAAAAATTAAAATGGAAAATTCTATGTTATGTATATGTTACCACAATAAAATTATATATTTTTAAGTGGCATGTTCAAAACATTTAAAATGATAATTTTTTTTACTATAACCATTTCTGGAATGATTAATGAAATGCTTGTCCAGACATCATGGAAGGCATTTTGTCTCTCTTCTTGCAAAGTAGAGATTGTCAATATATATTCATTAATCCCACCCTCATCCCCATCACACCGTTACCAACACCAGTATCTGTTGTCCAGATGGGTCCCTAGCATTCCACACATTATGAAATTCTCAAGTCATTTCAGAATGGATCTCAACTTGACTTCTTTCTCATAAGCACAGAGCAATACACTTTTCCCTTCCCACTCTTGCTTTAAATTTTTAATAAAAAGTGATTGATTAACATTTAAATGCAAACACAAAAGCCTTGATCGACCTGCACTTATACTAATCAATGCTTCCAAGAAATACAAAGCTCTAGTATCTTGAAAATGGAACATAGATTAGGACTGACAGATTTTCACAGTGTGCCTGGCATCAGATTAACACTTTTCTCATAACGTGTTTACACAACACAGCACATGACTCAAATAGTGTATTCTTTTGCTCATTTCATTCACTGCCTTTCCAATGCAAAAATTAGACATGGTTTGCTTTTCTCTTACCCAGTTTCTATGCCTTCTTTCTCATCTTCATCTTAGAATTTTAATTTAAAGTCCCATATCTCATTCTTGGATAAGAAATCAAACTGAGAACAGGTTAAAAAGTAGTTTTGTTGGGATTGAGCAGGGAGCAAAAACTGCCCAACAAATAGAGTCCAATTCTATAGCAACAGAGAATTCTACAGTCAACTCAGGAAAACTGGTCAGGAGCATGCCTAGAAACTAAGTTTAGCATTTTACTCTCTTGAGGATACAGTACATAACTAAGATAAAGCAATTTGGAGCTTCTGTTTCAGTTGATTGACCATTGTAGTTTCAACCCCTTTCAAATTGCCTAGCATATAGTAGGCCTTCAATTCTATTCCACAGAACCACCTTCTTCTAAATCAATAAGTGATGCCAGTTTCTCTCAAGTTGCTTAGTAGAGGGTAATGTAGATAAGTAAAAAGTTTATTACAATGCTTTCTTCTTCACTGAGATGTGACCCTAAGGGGCTAGGAAATGTTCACTGGAAGAATTAGTATCCACATTGAAAAATCATCATCATAATAATATATAGGAGAGATAAGGAGTTTGAATTTCTCCTCAAAATGAGGATTTATTTAAAGGTTTTAAGCAGGAAAAGCATAGGATTAGATTTGCATTTGGAAAGATCTGCATTTTGGAAATGAGATTGAATTGAATGCCAGAAAAAAAAAGTAGAGAGATTAACAGTTCTTCTAATCTAAGTGCTTCTTGAGTAAACTTTTAGAAGATAAAACTTTGGCCATGGAGAAGCCCCAAAAGGTTCACTGAACACCATAACTAATTATGGTCTATCTCTGACCATACACAGCTTCAAACCAGAATGACCCCAATGAGAGTTGGCCTGCTCATGCGCCTTCTGCACTCGAAGCATTGGGCCAGCTCCCAGAGAGCTCTTTGCTGTCTAGCTCTTTCTAGGAACCCCTTCCTGTATGTTCCATAGATGAGTTAATTAAACATGTCTAAAACCAACGGCTTTTTTCTGTCCCCTCTCACTTCTTGACCACAGCTGTGCATTCTGTATCTTTACCTTCTTTACCAGACACTTAAAGCTGGGAATCTTTGCACTCCTAGATTTCTTCTTTGTCATTACCATAGACATCTGTGTACTACATCATTCTATTTCCCAACTACCTCTTAAATCCTATCCTGTCATCTGACTTCATTGTGTTATAGGCCAGACCCTGTCACATTTTACTTCAATTCTGATAACAGCTACTATCAGATCTCATTGTGTCCAATCTCTCCACCTGGAATGCCCCCCTCCCCAACTGCTTTTTCCCCAAAGTTGCTGCATTGAACTTTCTCGTGTGCAAATCTGATCATGTCACTCTCCAGCTTAAAATCCTGCAATGACTGAGATTAAAATTAAAACTCAAATTTCTTCATATGTCTCTATGTGTCTCGACCCCCTAGCCTAACTGTCCATTTAGTACCCTCTCTTGCCAACCCCAGTTTCAGCATGCCAATCCTAGTCATCATCTCTGATTGAGATACCCTTACTCTGAATGTCAAACTCCAATTTCAGTGTCAATTTCCCTGTGCTGCAAGAGAAATTAGCCACTCTTTTGCTCATATAGACTTGGCATATGTTTGGTTGTAACATTATCACTTTGCATTACAATTATTCATTTACATGTCTTCCTCCTGCCTTCTAAATCCCAGGTTTTAACTCTGTTTCCATTGGCCCCAGGATGAATTTTGAGGGTTTCATGATTCTTCAAAAAGCATGCAAAATTCTTTGTGTAAATGTGGGTACACACATGCAGGTAATTTTCATCTGCTCTCAGAGGTGTGTATGGCCCAAAAAAGTTAAATATCACTACTGCACTAAACTATAAACTTTTTAAAGGAACAGAACATGTGCTTTTTTGTTGAGTTAAAACCTCTTTTATAGAAGAGTTTGATATCAGTGAGACATAAACATGAAACAGTTTTGTTTTTCTCTAATCCTTACTTTGAACTATGTTCTGTCAAATCTTTCTCTGCTCTTTAATAACATGTCAGGCAGATCTCACAGCTTTCCGGTCCCTTTCAGTTATTAAAAAGACCAGTTCATTTGTCTGGCTCCTGATTCAAACATATCAACTCTAAAAACACATCTTCGAAGCAATCAGGAAATTCTAATATGAATCAGTATTAAAGAATATCATAAACAGTACAAAAGGGTTCCCCTTTCTCCACATCCTTGCCAGCACCTAGTGTTTGTTGATTTACTGATGGCCATTCTGACCAAGGTGATATTTCATTGTGGTTTTAATTTGCATTTCTCTAATGATTAGTGATATTATACATCTTTTCATCTGTATGTCCTCTTTGGAGAAGTGTCTATTAAGGTCCTTTGCCCATTTTTTAATTGGATTATACGGTGTTTTGGTGTTAAGTTTTATAATTTATTTATAAATTTTGGATATTAACCTCTTATCAGATGTATCAGCAAATATGTTCTCCCACTCTGTGGGTTGTCTTTTTATTTTGTTGATGGTTTCCTTTGCTGTGCAAAAAGTTTTAAGGTCATTATAGTTGAAAGTTTTTAGTTCAAATGTGATTTGTTTATTTTTTCATTTGTTTCCATTGCCTGAGGAGATATATCAGAAAAAAAACATTGCTATAAGCAATGTCATAGATTTTACTGCCTATGTTTCCTTCTAGGAATTTTATGGTTTCAGGTCTAATATTTAAACCTTTAATCCACTTTGAATTTATTTTTCTGTGTGTCATAAGGAAGTGGTCTAGTTTCATTTTTCTGCACATATCTGCCCCAATTTTCCCAACACCATATATTGAATAAGCTACTGTTAGCCCATTGTATGCGTTTGTTTCCTCTATAAAATATTAATTGACTGTAAAGTTTTACTTCTGAGCTCTCTATTATGTTCCATTGATCTGTTTCTGTTTTTATGCCAGTACCATGCTGTTTTGATTACTATGGCTTTATAGTACAGTTTGATATTAGGTAGCATGGTGGGACTGCAGATTGGGGAAGCCACTGTGGAAACCAGTATGGAGATATCTCAAAAAATTAAAAATGAAACTGCTTTATGACCCAGTGACTCTACTTCTGGGAATTTATCCAATGAAACCTGAAACCTTAATTTGAAAGAACATAAGTACCCCATGTTCATTACAGCATCACTTACAATCACCAAGATACAAAAGCAGCTCAAGTGTCCATCAATAGATGAGTGGGTAAAACAATTATGGGACATTTACACAATGGAATACTACTTGACCCTAAAAAAGAAGAAAATTTCACCCTTTGCCACAGCATAGATGGACCTGGAGAACATTATGCTAAGTGAAATAAGCAAAATAGAGACAGACTCATAGATAGAGAGCAGGCTGGCGGCTCTGGGGTAGTTAGGGGTAGAGGGATTGAGCAAAAGCAATAGAAGACTCATGGACATGAATAACAGTGTGGTGATTCTTGAGGGGACAGGTATAAGGGGGGTAAATGGGAATGGAAAAATACAATTAAAATGCAATAGATTTCTGGTCAAGATAGCAGTGTAGGCAGGCATGGCTTGCCTCTTCGCATAACCACATCAAAATTACAACTGAAATATAGAACAACGGCCACTCAGAAAAGGCAGAAATCCAGTTGAATGGAAATATGACAACTACAGAACTAAAGAAACCACATCCATCCAGACTGGTAGGAGGGGCACAGATGCAGAATGGGCTGGTCCTTCACCCATGTGTGGTGGGTAAAAATTTAGGAGATATATTTCAGGAGCAAGGAGTTCCAGACCCACACCAGGACCCTGAGCTCAGGGTTCCAGTGCCAGGAAGATAAGTCCACACGACTTCTGGCTGCAAAAACCAGCAAGGATTCAGTTGGTGGAAGAAACTGCTGGAAGCCAAGGCATTCCTCTTAAAGAACCCACACAAAGACTCACCTACAGGAGACCATTCTGCGTGGCATGGGACCAGCTCCCACTCGGAAAGGCCAGTGGAAAGCATGGTCCAGTACACAGGACCCATGCCCATGGATAGGTTCTCCCATAGGTCTGCATTGTACCTAGGCTGTTTGTACCTAGGCCACTTTGAGTCTTACATTTTACTAAAACTCCCTCACCCTGAATTGAGGCAACAAATGTTTACTGCATATCTTAAAGTACTTTCCTAAAATCTATGCTAAACCTTCCAAGGATGAGTATAACCAGTTCAACCACTTTTCTCTTTACATTTGCAAATATCCTCCTTTTTGATATAATTAGCAACATCCTCTCCTTTGTTTTCTGTAAAAGGTAACCACCTAAAGTGAACCTGTGCATAGTAAATGAGGACCATCCTCAATGTAATGTGCCCAGAGAAGCAATAAAAGTCTTCCAAGGCAAGGGTCGGGGTGCTCACCCCTTGAGAGAGTGGCTGTGCCGCCCCTTTTCCTCCACAGGACTCGGTAATCTGTGTGAATTTGTCTCGTTTCAGTCACAACACTACGTACCCCACAAGTTGGGGTCCACGTCAGCTGGCGCCCAGAATAGGGACACAGGGCTACAAGCCGTCATCATGGTCAACACACCCACTTGGTTGGAATGCACACATCAGCCCAGGTAAGGGCCAGTGACACCGAGTGCTTTTCAATTAGGTCATAGGGTATGTTGGATTTCAGAGGAAAAGGGTTTTCTTCCTAGGTCGCCCTCTCTTTTGACCTCTTTGCAATTGTACCTTCTTTAATAAGCAGGACTCTTGCTCTCTCTCCCAAGTAGTTGCCGCAATCTTGCAGGCACAGGTTGAGCAGTTAAGAGCCACAAGGGCGCTCTTCTCTTGAGAGTGGCTGAGGCACTCTGAGGTGCTCTCCCCTTGAGAGAGTGGCCATGCTGTCCCTTTTCCTCCACAGGATTCGGTAGTCTGTGTGAATTTTTCTCATCTCAGGCACAACACCGCAGACCCCATGAGCCGGGGTCCGCATCACTCACCTACTCAGACTCACTCCCTCTGAGCTCCAGCATCGGAATAGCAGTTTGAAAGGCACCAGTGGCATAAAAGGAGGAACTGAAGTATCTGGCATCAAGGCAAGCAGGCCATTGTCCCTTTTCTAAACCCTACCTCCACATAGCTGACAGGCTGGTGCCATATTTGAGACTCCATCAACCTGGCTAACACTGTTTGACCTGCCTTGGAGATCCCCAGAGACTCTGCCTCACCCAAATCATGGGCCCATCCAAGCTGTTTTGCCATATGAATGGCTGGTCTTGGCTAATGTTTCACAACTTCCTAAATCCTGTCAAATAAGCAACAGCTGGCCTCAGTGATCCTCAGGCCCGGCACCAGCTGCAGTCAGCCTAGAATCACAGCTAGGCTTTGCCTGGGAATCTCCAAGCCCAGAACAAGTAGAAGCCAAATCAGTTGCTTTACAGCTCAGGCAGGGTGGTCCCAGGCAAGACACAACTGAAGGCTGACCTTGGCCTACACCACCCAGCAAACCCCTGGACCAGTGTACCCAGTAGACAGCAAGAGACCACGTCACAACACCACTACACTGCCCCTGCACAGCTGATCCTCCACAGAGTGTGCATGTTGATGATAAGTAGTCACAGGCAGTCCTTGCAGCTGACTGGCCTGGGTAAATCCTTCCCATTGATCTGCCAACAGAAACCAAGCCTCAACTACAAGAGGAGGGTATATTCAACCAAATGAAGGGCACACCTCAAGTACCCAGCTAGGGTGGTAAGGGATGCTGTGCCACTGGACTCTACAGGACACCAACTACATTACCACATTACCACCTACTACAACCACACTACCAAGATATGAAGTCAGAACAGCTCTACCTAATACATAGAAATAAACACAGGAAGGCCTCCAAAACAAGGAGACAAAGAAACATGGCCCACATGTAAGAACAGATCAAAACTCCAGAAAAAGAACAAAATGGAGACAAACAATCTATTAGATGCAGAGTTCAATATGCTGGTTATAAGGATGCTCAAGGAACTTGGTGAGGACCTTGACAGCATAAGAAAGACCCTGTCATAAATGAAGGATTCACTAAATGAAATAAAGAACAATTTACAGGGAAACAACAGTAGAGTGGATGAAGCCGAGTATCAAATCAATGATTTGGAATATAAGAAAGCAAAAAAACAACCAATTAGAACGAGAAGAAAAAAGAATCCAAAAACTTGAGAATAAAATAAGCAGCCTCTAGGACAACTTCAAGAGGTCCAACATTCACATCATAGTGGTTCCAGAAGGAGAAGTGAAAGAGCAAGAAATTGGAAATCTATTTGAAAAATAATGACAGAAAACTTCCCTAATTTTGTGAAGGAAATAGACATGCAGATTCAGGAAGCACAGAGAGTCCCTAACAAGATGAATGCAAAGAGGACCCCTCCAAGAAAAACATCATAATTAAAATGCCAAAGATTAAAGATAAAGAGAGAATCTTAAAAACAGAAAGAGAAAAGAAGTTTACTACCTACAGAGGAGTTCCCATAAGACTGTCAGCTGATTTCTCAAAAGAAGCTTTGCAAGATAGAAGGGGTTGGCAAGAAATATTTAGTCGTGAAAAGCAGGGACCTACAGCCGAGATTGCTCTACGTGCAGCAAAGCTATCATTCAGAATCAAAGGGCAGATAAACAGCTTCCCAGAGAAGAAAAAACTAAAAGAGTTCATCATCACCAAACTATTGTTAAATGATATGTTAAAGGGAGTTTTTTAAGACAAAGAAGATCAAAACTATGAACAATAAAATGACAAAAAACACATATCTATCAACGATTGAATCTAAAAACAAACTAAGCACACAAGAAGATACAGGAACATGGATATGGAGAGCATTTTGATGGCTGCCAGATGGGAGGCGGGCGTTGGGGAATGGGTGAAAAGGTGAGAGGATTAAAAGTACAAATAGGTAGTTACAGAACAGCCATGGGGATGTGAAGTACAGTGAAGTATAGGAAAGGGAGTAGCCAAAGAACTTATATGCATGACAGAATGATGGTAGGGGAATTGCCTGAGGGAATGTGGGGTGCTAGGTAGAGGGGGCAAAGGGGAAATAAGCAGGACAACTGTAATAGCATAATTAACAAAATACAATTTAAAAATGCATATAGATTCATTGTATTTAAATAAAGTTTAGAAACAAAACTTAAAGAAATAGTAAAACATCTAGGTAAATATGAAAGGTTATTCATATCATGTGACCATTCTAAAATATATATGACTGCAGAAAAATTATGGCATGTTTGTGGATTTCGTAATGTATATAGATATAATATACATAAAACAGATAGCATGAAGTACATTGGGGGAAGTGAATGTATTTATACAATTGCAAATTTTTCCATGTTATGTTAAGTAGTATAAAGTTATCTCTAAGTAGACTGTGAAGTTAAAGATGTTTATTCTAACACCTAGAACAATCACAAAAAACAAAGCATTATTGTATATTATATATTCTATAAAACATTCAAATAAACTATTGGAAATAAAAAATAATATCATGAGATTATTGTTAATATCATTTGTTATAATAAAACTGTGGTTATATCTTTTTACAGAGCCTAAGCTTTAGAGGTACACACAGAAGTATTTTCAGAATAAAACTATGTATCTTGGATTTGATTTGTAATAGTCCAGAGAAAATGTTAATAATTGTTCAAGTTGGATAATGGTTGCATGGTACTTTTTATTAGTATTCTTTCTGCTTTACTAGTATCCTTAATAGTATTCTTTCTTTTTTGTTTATACTTGAAATTTTACTAATAATGTACTTTTTTTTCTGAACTTACTCCAATCCAATCTAAAACTTCCCTCTCTCCCATACCTAGTGCTGTGCCAGTAAGTATTCAAAGACTACCATTTTTGGGTGAGGAAAATAGCCCTAATTTGTAACATTTGCTAATTTCCATAATGCAAATACTACCACAGCCAAATTCACATTATCAGCATAATACCATTGAATTCCGAGTTGGGAAGAGATGCACAGTAGCACACTTATTATATTGCATTTGTACCACTCTGATACACTAGAAGTAAATAACCACATAAAGTAAAATGTAGTGATGAGCTACATCTACTGCCTTTGTTTTCATGTAATTTATTTAATTGTATGTTAGTATAACTTACTTTTTAATAATAGCTGTGTAACAATTGGCTTACAAGATTCCTGGAAATTTAAGAATCTGCTTAGCCAGATCCAGAATACCACTGCAACATCCTCAACTTTCCCAACTGCTTGATGTGACAGAAGTTGAGAGCCACTGCTGTGACCTGAACTGACTTGCCTCTACTTACTACTCAATACTGTGAACACATCCAGCTCCTCTCAATCAGGCATAACCAGCCAGGGAAAAAGAGAGGCAAATAAGTCATCCTTTTCCTTCTGCCACAGTCTCCTCATGCTACTCTGAGTCCTTGATTCAGGATGGCCCCTTGAATGACATCCTAATTTGCTACCTCTCTTCTTGAATATTGTGTTTGCCTCAAAATAGTTATGCATATAACTCTACAGGATATAATAACTGCTTCCATCTCTCATAAAGCAAGAGCTTAATTTTTCATGGACTGTATTTTAAAGGATGAGGATGAGAAACTTTTCTATTGCTAATAAACATTGTTAGGGTATTGATGCCCTAAATTACTGAGTACCCTCTTGGCTTAAGCTTAAGTACAACATATCCATTCATTATTTATAACCATTTTAAAATTGTAAGAAGTCCAATCCATGCTGTTACTTACACTTGTCTTTTCTGTATTCTAAATTATGTGACTTCAATTCAGCAATGAAAACCATAAAATATGCATTCCCATATTCCCCATTGAGAAGACAATTTATTCTGACCATTCTTTTTCCCCAAAAGAATAACATACATTTTATGTAGAAGAAACAGACACAAAAGAATAATTCTAGCACAGCATTTTAGCATCACCAAAGTAAAAAAAAATTACTAAATAGTATACATTGTACTTCCTGTAATCTTAACCTAAACAGTACAAATTTACATGAATTTCCAAGGTACAAATCAGTTCAAAGATGGCACCCCTAAACCAATTGGTCATCATCAGCAGATGACCCCTCTGTGTAAATAATGGGCCACACTGCTATAGTAATAGACTGATAATGCTAGAAGGAATTTCTAGCCAACATCTTAATTCCCAGAATATTCAAAGAATTTCAAAGTTGCCTTTCACATACACAAACACACACATATCATGCAGCTAGCAACAAAAACACAATAAAAAGAACTAACATTCATTGAGCTAAAACTGGACCCACTTATATAAATCTCATTCACAATTCTGGAAGGTATTATAATACTCATTTTGTAGATGAAGAGATCAAGATTCAGAGTATTTAAGAAATCTGATCACACAGCTAGGAAGTCAGAGAGCCTGGACACAAATAAAGTTGACAGACCCCAAAGACTGTAATCTTTGCCCCAAATCATACAGTCTTCCACATCTGGATCTGCTTCCCCCCTGGTCTGCTGACTCTAATGATCACTAGTGCATGTCCAGGAGGGAGCAATAACCAAATACTGATACCCATTGAAGTAAGTAAAATCTTAAACTCTTCCATCTTCCAATCAGGGACAAAAAGGCAATAAGCTATTTTGATTCTTGGGACTTTTACCTGATATTACTACCCCATGGCTGAAGATGTCTATAAACTAATCAATACAATTCCAGTCAGAAGAATCTGTTAACCTTTCTAACCTTCAGCCTTCATCTCTGGTTTCCTGCTGAAGTACCATCACCTAGAATAGTATCTGGACCATTGTAGGAGCTCAAGAAATGTGTTCACCATGCAGATGCTACTTCAAATGAGTAGGATTTTGAACATGGCAAGCCACCTTAGTGCAAGATCCACAGCTCCTCTTGTGTTCTCTTTTGTACTAAGTTAAAATGAAAAATTTTTAAAAAGTCCTTCACACAAGAGAAGGCAGTCATAAACTAAACAGATGTACTGCCTTGTAGAAGTGAAGGTTAAAGGTTGAACTGAAAAACCCACCAAAGTAAAAATAGCTTTCCTTCTTGCAAATAAATGTTCCTTGCTTTTTATGATCTTTAGGCTGAAGATTATTTAAAATCTTACTCAAGAATACAGCTAGACTGCTGTGAGATAGTCATTCATTCACTGAGAATTCCCCAGAGGCTTCTAAACAAGTAAGCACAGTAATTTTGTTTTACTTAGTTATTTATTTTTGGTGGAAGCTTTCAAGGTTTGTGCCCTTTCTCTCAGCAATTTTTTAATTAGCATATCTGTTACCTCTGAGTGAGACAATTGCTAGAAATACTTGTAATGGCTGCCTTATTGACATGCAAGAAGCATCTCAAAAACATGGAGCTTAAGAGAGAATCTGCATAGCCTGTCAGTTGGAAAATAAATGGTCCCAAGTGGATGCCAGGTTGTGGGCAGTTCTGCTGCAAAAGGTGGTGGTGAGAATCAGAAAGAACTGCATGGGAAAATACTCTGGAAACTGAAATGGCTCAAAAAAAGGAGGAATTGTTTCTGAAGTGCTAATGCCAAATTAATACATTTCTACCATCATTTTTATTTTCCTTAAAATTAAAAAAAAATATATTGTTTAAATCATAGACTAAAATGGAAACTTAGGCTAACAGTTCAAGCAAAGAATGCTGGGCTCTTCTCCAAACTGGTGAGTGATGGCCTGCACAGAGCAGCAGGCAAGTGTTCCCCTTCAGTATGGCCACGATGCTGCTAACGAACTGATAATCACAGTGCACTTGTCTCTGTTTTTTTCCTATTTCAATAGCACCTCACCTATCAGGAGCATAATATCAGCTATTTATATTTTACCTAACCAGAATATGAGTAGGGTTAGTATGTACTGAGGGAAAAAAGTGGCCAAAGTCAATGTTGCCAGATCCTGTGAGCTAGAACACTCATTCATGCTGCCATCCTGATCAGAACCTAATCACACTCAGTTTTACGTAAGCCTTGTCTTCATGGTTTTCAAGACCACAGCAGACTATAAACAACAGTTTTATCAGGGAAAGGACCTGTTTAATCAGGTATACTGTACATTGATAGTAGTGAGAAAAGGTGCATGTGTAGTGCCTGCAATATTAAAATCAAGGTAGAAAAAAGCTCAAAAATCATAGCAATCTAGGAAGAGTAATATAGAATTGAGAAGCCTGATATACCCTCTTGGCCCTGGAGGGTACCATTGCTTTGCAGAATAATCCCTTATATGTGCAATGCTAACCTTGAGTCATTAAGAATAAGTTAAACAATGTTCAGCTTTCTTTCATTAAGAAGGCAGGAAAGTATGCAATCCACTTTGGACATCTATCTTTAACAAATGCCTTACATTTTAAATAAGACATTAAGCAGGCAAACCTGTTACCTACTTATTTCCTAAACGTTCTGACTCCCTGAAACTCTCACAAGTCCTTCATCTTACTCTTCTGTTTTCTTTACCCCATTCTTAAAGATAAGACTGCCTGTGCCTTTCCAAGCATTTGAAACTGGTTCTTTTCTTCTTGGGTTACCTTTAAGCTAAGTGATCTTACCACTACCACTTCCCTAAAAACATGTCTCAGGGATACTAGTGATTGTGGCCACCAAAGCACCAGCCCATGCAGCTGACACCTACCTAGTACCTAATGAGGCCTGAGAACTGGGTCAGTGAGATTATTGTGCTGGAAGTTACCAGGAATATGAAGGAAGGTACAGGGGTAGACTGGTGAAGGAGAAACCAGAAGAAGAACACAATTATTCTTTATTACAGACTGCTATGGTCTCAATTGTGTCCTGCCAATGTGATGTATTTACAGATGGGGCCCCAGGAAATAATTAGGTTGAGATGAGGTCCTAAGATTGAGATCTTCATGATGGGATTAGTGTCCTTCTTAGAAGAAACCAGAGAGCTTGCTCTCTACCCTCCTTCCAGCCCCCAGCAAGAAGGCAGCCATCTGCAAGCCAGAAAGAAGGTCCTCACCCAAACCCCACCATGCTGGTACCCTGACCTCAAACTTTCAGCTTTCAGACTGCAAGAAAATAAATTTTTGTTGCTTACGTGACTCAGTCTAGGATATTTTGTTACCGAAGCCTGAACAAACTAAGACACAACACTCCTCAGCACCACACACCCAGCAACTCTTGTTTCCCATTTGCTGTTATCCCTGTAGGAAAGGGTTTAAGGTTTTCACCTTTCTAAACCATAAGACAGCATGGGAAGAAAACAATCTCCCAAGGGAGGGGCAAGGACAAGCAGGAAATGATGAGGTGGGTCATGCCATATATATTTTAATAACGCTTTTCTCCAACAGGCTTTTGCTCTGACCTAATATTTCCCCTGTGGACACCAGCATCAGGGGTTCTGGGCCTCTGCAGTAAGGGAGCTGGTAATAATTATTTATATCCTAGGAGAGAGGAAAGAACAAAATTTAAACCACAGAATGAGATATAGAGTTGTTAACAAAGCAGTTTTCTACAAAGACACCAAGTTTTTCAAATATGATTAGACAATCAAAAAGATTCCCAAATTTAGTCCCTTACTCTTAAAATAAATAAAATCGATGTTCTGGGTGCTCAATGAAAAGAAACCAGTTTGACCCAGTGTGAGATTCACCTCATGGTGAGGTCAGAGAAGGCTTTGAAGGGCTGCAGGAGAACAGTTACATTTAAGTCAAAACTGAGTGCTAAGGAGTCCCAATTTTGACTGAATCTCCGCAGAACCTCCAAGATTGTAGAACGCTGGCTACCTAAAATACCACCAAAACAGCCTGTATAAAGACAGTGCTGACTGTGGTAAGGGAGAGCCCTACCTCAACAGTCATAGTAGCATCTCAGAGGGGAAAAAAGAGAAGCTTGGATATTTATGGGATTTTAAAGTCTGGTTTACAGCAGGTCTTTTAATGAAGAGGCTTGGTAAGAACTGAGTGAAGATCATCATGATAATTTAGGACTGGTAGACACAGCAAGACAAGTATTTTGAAGTGAGGAGTTCTGAGGTCTTGAGGTATAAACTGTCTAATATTAATACTTTCTATGAAAGAGTTGATGGCTTTCGGGAAGTTCCTGGAATGAACAGTGAAGTTGTTTGTAACTTTTGTCTTCTAGGGCAAGAGCATCCTAGTGAAGAGTAGCAGAATATGCTACCCCAAAATATGCCACTTTGGCATATATATAATTTTGAGCCCAAGGCAATTGAGAGGTAGCAGATAAAACAAACAAACAAAAAACCTCTTTTCCCTGTCCCTGTTTACCTAAAAGCAGGACACAAATTTATAAAGGTGTCCCCCTCCCTCTTCTACACTAGGAAGACAGAAGTTACCAGAGAAAACTCTAGACTCTCAACAACTCAGAGATGGCACCAGAAGAATATATGTAACTTTACTAACTAGCCATCTTCCACTACTTCCTACATGTATTTACTTTCCCACAATTGGCCGCTCCTAGAATCTCAAAATCCTTTCCATTGTCTTATCAATTCTCTAAAAATTTGTTGTTCTTTTGTTAAGATGCCATAAAAGCCCAAGTTCTAACCATCACTCTGAGTAACTTATCTCTGAACAATCCTATTTGCAAGTGGAATGCATATGTTTAATGAACTTCTGTTTTTCTCTTGTTAATCTGTCTTTTGTCAGTCTAACGTATAGGGCCTCAATTGGAGAATCTAGGAGGGTAGAAAGAAAAAGCTCTTTTTTCTCCCCCTAAACAGAAATGACAATGTTATATTGAAGACAACAAGAGTGAAGAGTAGAGTCAGGTTAATGTAGAAACAAGCTTTGTGGATGGTATCCATTCTCCACAATGCTCTTTTTTTTTTTTTTAAAGATTTTATTTATTTTTAGAGAGAGGGGGAGGGAGGGAGACAGAGAGGGAGAGAAACAGCAATGTATGGTTGCTCCTCACATGGCCCTCACTGGGGACCTGGCCTGCAACCCAGGCATGTGCCCTGACTGGGAATCGAACTGGGACCCTTTGGTTCCCAGCCCGTGCTCAATCCACTGAGCTA
>PVJI01022060.1:0-25980 GCA_004026765.1 Micronycteris hirsuta
CAAATACCTTATGATCTCACCTTTAACCGGATCATAACCAACAAAAGCAGAAAGCAAGCAAAACATAACCAGAGACACTGAAATTAAGAACAGTCTAACAATAGACAGGGGAGAGGGGGGAGGGGACAATGGGGAGAAGAGTTTTCAGGAATCACTGTAGAGGACACATGGACAGAACTAAGGGGGAGGAGGGAGGTTGCGGGGTGGGACGTGAGGGGAAGGGAGGGGAGGGGAGAGGCTGCAAATAACTGTAATTAAACAAAAAAATTAATTAAAAAAAAAGAAAATTTATAGACACATAAATGGCCAATCCATTAAATAAGAAATGCACATAGATTTGATAAAATAAAAGAGTCGTTCTTTGCTTAAGCAACAATAAAAGTACATAAAATACTTCAGTTTGTCTGTTACATCAGTAAACTTTTTAAATTAACGAGAATACTTGGTGTTGATAAAAAAAACAATAAAAAATCACATTCTCATTGTGGCTTTTTCATTTGTGATGAATTGATGAATCTTGAGAATATCATGCTAAGCAAGATAAATCAAATGGAAAAAGTCAAGAACAAAAGCTTATAGATGGGGGAAGGGAGGTGGGGGAAGTGAAAAAATGTAAAGGGGATGAAATATATATTAACAGAAGAAGATTTGACTTTGGGTGGTGAACAACAGTACAATGCACAGATGATGTATCTAGAATTGTATATTTGAAACCTATATAATTTTATTAACTAATATCACTCCAATAAATGTAATTTTTAAAAAATAAAAAAAAGGGCTTTCTAAGTCACTATTGAGAAAAGTATAATTATAAAATTGTTTTGAAAGCAATATGAAGAAGAATCTTTAAAAATGCACGACCTTTAATTCTTGACCCATTAATCACACTTCTAAATACAGTAAGATGTGTGTATTTATAATTTTAATGAAGTTCAAAGACTGTAGATTGTTACATTTTTGCCATTAAAACTTGAACTTGCAAAAACTAGTTAATGATATGGGAAAGAATTGACAATATATAATATTAACTGAAAAAAGATTAAAAATATACATGGTATGACCAAATTTAGTCAATTTAGACATATATATATATATGTGTGTATACACACACACATTAGGTTTGTCAAATTAAGAAAATAAAAACATGGAATGGCATTTAAATTCCAATTTCACATAAATGATAGATAGTTTTTTAGTATAAATATGACAAGATCTGTCCAGAAAAACTCCGGCCATTGTTAATATAATGAGAATGGTTTGTGCTATGTCGATGTAAACTAGCAGCCAAGGGGAGTGGACTGGAATGTGCATACATGAACAATGACAACTTCACTGTATTAGTCAGTGGAGGTGGTAGATGCCATTGAGTGAGCATGTGTACTGTGTGGCTATTGCATTCAAAATGACTGAGTGAGTAAAACAATGAATCCACATCAAATTTTGCCTTAAGCTTGAACATTCTTCTGTGGAAACTATTCAGATGATTCAGAAGGCCACAGCTATGGGCAACTGGTGATTGGCAGCTTCATCACATGCCTGCTCACGCATCACATCTCATGCAGACTTTTTTTGGCAAAACATCAAATCACTGAGGTGACACAACTCTGCTACAGCCCAGATTTGGCACCCTGTGATTTCTGGCTTTTCCCAAAGCTAAAATCACCTTAAAAATGTTTACCTAAAAAAGTGTCCTTTTTATGGTGAGCTCTAATCCATCACACACTGGATGTTTTAATCATTAGGATATGATTTCATATGAATATACTCAAACTATATTCTCCTTTAGAAACAAAAGATCATTTTCTACTGACTGAAAACCACAGACCTATTAGTTTTCCAGATCTTCCACCAAACTTTGTAAGTTTACTTCTTAAATTACAGTTGGAGTTTATCAGATTATTTGGTTTATTGAACATCTACTACATGTCTGGAGCCTTGCTAGAGGTTGGAGATGAGAAAAAAAAAAGACATGGTGCCCCCACTCAATGAACTGATGGCCAGTACCAGAAATAGCAAATGAACAGAAAATTTCAGTGCTATGTGCTAAGTACTGAGTGCTAAAATAGGGGTCAGACAGAGGGAAGAGGGAAATCCAGTGTATTACTGTAGATTATTTATATAAGAAATGGCTTCCTGAGGAAATGATTTCTCTGCTGCTTAAAAAAGACATTAGCCAGGTGATCAGAATGTGATTGAGAGGAAAAAGGGAAGAGGAAGTATGGCTTCCCACACATGCCTGGAAGATAAATTGGAAAATATAATTACACATCTAGCAGTTTGAGAGGGGGCTACAGAAATTATATGATCTGTTATCAATCAGTATTGCATTGTCTGTCAAGGGGAGCTCTGTCAAGCATAATGGAATATTCTTTGCAACTCATATTGAATTTTACTGCCTCTCAGTTCTACAAACCAGATATAGGCCATGTGATGGTGACACCCCCACCCCCATCTTGTAACTGATGCTCACATAAAACTTGCATTTAAATATCACTATATTTGCAGAAAGTCTACCCAACAGAACTGAAAAATATTTCTCAGCCATGGAAAACAGATTCAGAACCTGCTTCCCTTCCCACATGCAATTTATATATGGGTAAATTGGAATAACTTTATTTTGTATTTTCATTTTTATTGTTGTTCAAGTACAGTTATCTCCATTTTCCTGTTACAACTTCCCCCTCCCCTACACCCCTCCTCCACTCAATCCTTCCCTCCTTTGGCTTTGTCCATGCGTCCTTTACACATGTTCCTTGATGACACTTCCCCTTCTTTCCCTCATTATCGCCCTTCCTTTCCCTTCTAGTTACTGCTAGCTTATTTTTTATTTCAATGTCTCTAGTTATATTTTGCTTTCTCATTTGTTTATTGATTAGGTTCCACTTATAGGTGACATCATATGGTATTTGTCTTTCATTACCTGGCTTATTTCTCTTAGCATAATGAAAAAGCTTATGCATGGCTAAAGAAAACATCAGCAAATGAAAAGAGAACCAAACATATGGGAAAATATATTTGCCAATGATACCTCATAGGAGCATTTGATATCCAAAATATATAAAGAACTCACACTACTCCACACCAGGAAGACAAACAACTCAATTAAAAAATGGGCAAAGGACGTCAACAGACACTTTTCCAAGGAGGAAATATAGAGGACCCAGACATATGAAAAGATGCTCAGCATCAGTAGCTATCAGAGAGATGCAAATTAAAATGAGATACCACTTCATACTGCTCAGAATGACCATCATAAACAAATCAACAAACAACAAGTGCTGGCAAGGTTGTGGAGAAAAGGGAACCCACACTATTGGTGGGAATGCAAACTCGTGCACCCTCTGTGGAAAACAATATGGAATTTCCTCAGAAAACTAAAAATGGAACTGCCTTTTGACCCAGCAATACCATTGTTGGGATTATACCCTAACAATCCTGAAACACCAATTCAAAAGAACCTATGCATCTCAAGGTTCACAGCAGCACTATTTACAATAGCCAAGTATTGAAATCAACCCAAGTGCCTTTCAGTAAATGAATGGATAAAAAAACTGTGGTACATTTACACAGTGGAATACTACACAGCAGAAAGTAAGGAGCTCCTTCCCTTCACAACAGCATGGATAGAACTGGAATCATTTTAGATGACTAGCATTTATTTATTTATTTATTTATTTATTTATTTATTTATTTATTTAGATTTTTATTTATTCATGTTTAGAGGCAAGGGAAGGAGAAAAAGGAGGAGAGAAACATCAATATGTGGTTGCCTCTCACACGCCCCCTGCTGGGGACCTGGCCCACAACTCATGTGCCCTGAGAATGAACCAGCGACCCCTTGCTTTGCAGGTAGGCATTTAATCCACTGAGCCACACCAGCCAGGGCAGATGACTGGAATTTAGGTCCTTCTCCATAGAGGAGAAAAAATCTTCTATTAGTTGTTGACATGGTCTTATTTCATGAAGCAGGATCGAATGGCCACTATAGAAAATTGATTCTGAAAACTATTGTCAGAATAAAACTACTCTCAATCACTTTTGGCAGGCATTCTCCAGAATTCCATTGGTTTCTTTTAAATCATTCTTATAGCAGGTGAATTTCTGTAGTTGGAACAGAGGGTGGGATGGGTGCAGGGAGAGTTATACAGTTTGTAGCTAGTTCATCCAGGCAGACAAATCAGGAATCCACGCTGCTCAGAACCAAATGATCAACAGGAGAATTAATGAAGTTTCTTCTGGCTGTGGTAAGTGACTGGTAAATCTGGCCTCAAAAAGTGTCCAGGCCAAACCATCTGGACAATGCTTCATGGGGCACTGCAGCCAACCCAAACTCCCTCACTAGACCAGCTATGGTTCTATGGCCAACCTCCCTGGGGCTCATCTCTAATGTGGCTCAGTTCTCATGGTAGGATGCTAGCTGTTTACCAGTTCACCTGCCCTTAAAGTATGTGGAACTATCCTCAGTGATGACCCCAAATGTCAATGAGTATTTGTTCTGAGTCAGAGCATAATCTGAAACTTTTCCTCTTCACCTCTCATAAATACCCAAAGTGACCAGCGGCACAAAGGTGGTTCTGACACATGCTACAACATGGATGAACCTTGAAAATTTTACACTAGGTGAAAAAAAGTCAATCACATAAGGACAAATATAGTATGATTCCATTTATATGAGGTTCCTAGAATAGGCAAATTCACAGAGACAGAAAGAAGAACAGAAGTTACCAGGGATAGGAGCAAAGGAAGTGGGGAGTTATTGTTTAATAGATACAAATTTTATGTTTGGACTAATGAAAAAGTTCTGGAAATAGTTAGTGGTGGGCTCCACTATATTGTGCATGTACTTAATGCCACTGAAGCGTATACTTTGAAATGATTTAAAAATAAATTTTAAGTGTTCTACTTAAAAGGAGTATTTTATATTTTTTAAAAATTAAAACTTGTCAAAACTTTAATGAAATATTCTCCTAATTTCTAAATGAAGTATTTTTAGAGCTTCCATGTCCTCTTAAGAGACTCATTTTCTAGTGTACTACTAATATATTACATAAAGTTCTAGAAGTATATATATATATTTACATAAAGTTCTAAAACATTAATTAGGGTTTAATAGTCTTTTGATGAATTATTATGGGTTTATGCAAGCGGTACTTTGGAAAAGTTTGCAGAAGGCTAGTATGAAGAACTCTGGTTATTATCTGACAATTAACAATTTGAAAAGACATATTTTTCTTTAAAAATTTACATAATATCATTCAAAGAAAAACAATTTCTTTTTTTTTTAATTGTTGTTCAAGCAAAGTTGTCTTCATTTTCACCCCACCACACCCACCCCTGCCTCACCCATCCCCACCTCCCACCTTCTAACCTATTCCCTTTGGCTTTGTCCATGTGTCCTTTATCCATGTTCCTTGATTGCCCTTCCCCTTTTATCCTCTATTATCCCTCTCCCCCCTCCTCTCTGGTTACTGTCAGTTTGTTCTTAATTTCAATGTCTCTAGTTATATTTTGCTTGCTTGTTTGTTTTGTTGATTAGGTGCCACTTATAGGTGAGATCATATGGTATTTCTCTTTCACTGCCTGGCTTATTTCACTTAGCATAATGCTTTCCAGTTTCACCCATGCTGTTGTGAAGGGTAGGAGCTCCTTCTTTCTTTCTGTTGTGTAGTACTCCATTGTGTAAAGTTACCATAGTTTTTTGATCCACTCATTTAGTGATGGGCACTTAGGTTGCTTCCAGCACTTGTCTATTGTAAATACTGCTGCTGTGATCATTGAGGTGTATAGGTTCTTTTGAATAGGTGTTTCAGGATCCTTAGGGTATAATCCCAACAGTGTTATTGCTGGTTCAAAAGGTTTCCATTTTGTTTTCTGAGGAAATTCCATACTGTTTTCCACAGAGGGTGCACAAGTCTGCATTCCCACTGATAGTGCACTTTTTCTCCACAATCTCTCCAACACTTGTTTGTTAATTTGTTTATGATGGCCATTCTCACCAGTGTAAAGTGGTATCTCATTGTGGTTTTAATCTGCATCCTCTGATGGCTAGTAATGCTGAGCATCTTTTCATATGTCTCTGGGCCCTCTGTATGTCCTCCTTGGAGAAGTGTCTGTTGAAGTCCTTTGCCCATTTTGAAGTTGGGTTGTTTTCCTTCCTGGAGTGGAGTTATGTGAGTTTGTTATGTATTTTGGAGATCAAACCCCTGTCAAAGGTATCATTTGCAAATAAGTTTCCCCATATGGTTGGTTCTCTTTTCACTTCAATGTTGTTTTCTTTAGCTGTGCAGAAGCTTTTTATTTTTATGAGATCCCATTTGTTTATTCTTCCTTTTATGTCCCTTGCCCTAGGGAACATATTGGTGAAAATACTGCTGCATGGAATATCTGAGATTTTCCTGCCTATGTTCTCCTCTAGGTCTTTTATGGTGTCCCGACTTATATTTAAGTCTTTTGTCCACCTTGAATTTATTTTTGTGTATGATGTAAGTTGGTGATCAAATTTCATTTTTTGGCATGTAGCTGTCCAGATCTTCCAACATTTAATTTCTTAAGAATTCATAAACTGTGGTGAACTTAATTACCCATAATCTGGGGACACCAAACAGTACTCATTTAAGGAACTATGAAGTGCTATGTTTAAAGTGGTATACTTTATATTATGTTTATTTTACCACAACAACAAAAAATAAGCTAAAATGGGTGAAAATGTCTGGAATTAGATAGTGGGGATGGTTGCATTATTCTGAATATACTGAAACCCACTCAATTATACACGTTAAAGGGTGAGTTTTATGATATGTGAATTAAACATGTTATTTAAAAAAGTAAAGAAAGCCCAGCTGAGAAGTGATGCTCATGAGAAGGATTGAAAAGAGAACAGTGAGCCCTGGCTGGTATAGCTCAGTGGACTGAGCGTGGGCTGGGAACCAAAGGGTCCCAGTTCGACTCCCAGTCAGGGCACATGCCTGGGTTGCAGGCCAGGTCCCCAGTGAGGGCCATGTGAGAGGCAACCATACATTGCTGTTTCTCTCCCTCTCTGTCTCCCTCCCTTCCCCTTTCTCTAAAAAATAAATAAAAATAAAATCTTAGAAAAGAGAACAGTGAGATAGACCACAGCCCCTCCCAGTAGTGTGAAGAAATTACCATGGGAACAAGAAGGTGAGGGAGAAACACACGGAGGCCAAGGCCAGTCAGGTCCCAGTTACATCTTTTTGAGATGCTGGGATGGGGTGAGGAGGAATTGCAAGAAGTACAATAGGACAAGCGTTTTTACTTTTTACAGACTTTTTACTCTCATAGGATGAGCTACATATTCAGAGGATTTTGACAAAAATATTGGAAGAGTATGGTCTATCTATGCCTCTGACATCTGAATTATTTGCTGGGTCCAGAAGGCATTGTAGAAGCTACTACATGCCACTTCTTAGGACCACACTAAGACACAGTGTACTGCTGCACCCTGGTTGTCACAGCAGGAACTCTGAGACAATTCCACCAGAAATCTGTGTTCTGGTGCACTGCCTTGCTCTCCCAGAAGAATGATCACCTATGAGGACAACGACTTTGACTTGCTTATCAGTATCTAGAATAGTCCCTGACATATAGTATATACTCAATAAATGTGTTAGTGAGTGAAGAATGAATCAATGATACGTTGTTACTAAAATATTATTGAGGAAATTACCAGCCACATATTGCTTGGTTCCCTGTGTGAAGTTTCATATGAGAAATTTTAAATTTTTAAATTGGGGAAAATATCACTTTCCCTAAGCAATTGTTATGGTTCTTTCTCTCAGATCAAAATGTTGAAACAAGTCCAGCTCTCTTTTTATTGTATCTTCCAGAAAGTGCAGAGCCAAATCTAAACTCATCTATAGCAGCTGAATTAGATGTATGATCTGCATATTCTTTTGATTTTCTGTTGATGGTTTTTTCTTCCTGTTTTCCAACATATGTTGTTACCTTGTCTGCTAGTGTGTAACTCACTCAGATACTCTGTGGAATGAATTGGGAAGTACAAAACATATTTCTGTCTAAATGATTTGAGGAAAAAATACCCACTCATTATCAAGTTTCTACTGCAGCAGTGCTCACACTATTCATTCCCTACCTTTCTTCCTAGTGTAAAAGTAGGTAGTAGAAACTCAATATTTAAATTCTAAGGAGACCAAGAGGAAAAGTGGAATCAGAGTTAGCCATGTGAAGAGAAAGTGTCAAGACATAGGGATTTTTTACTCAAGAATTGTGGGGAAGAGAGAGTCTTCCAGTCATGCTTCTGGTCCAGGTTTGTTTTGGACAAGGAGAGCCCAAGCCATGCAACCTCATGTAGGAGCTTAACCCAAGTACAGAATCCATGAAGGGTAGGATGACTCTCCCTGGCCCAGATGTGTAGGATAAAGCAGCCCGAGTTGCACACTACCACATCTGATATATTATACAAGCTCAGAATGTATTTTCCAATTGAACGTTACCATGAATATATTAACAAGAGTATGAGTTCTGGCATGATAGAGACTGGCTCTCTCTTCATCAGGTGCTTAGCCTTACATAAATCACTTAATACTTTTGAGCCCCAGTGTTTTTTTTTTAATCTGTAGTGTGGGGTTAATACTCAACACATTGACTTGTAGAATGATTAAAAGTCAGGAGTAATTGTTGATGGTTCCTAGTTATGCCTAGGCTTCAGCACAGGGGCAGGAGGAGATGAATGTGAAAGAGACCTACTGTTCCTCTTTGATGGAAGAAACACCCCAGGTGCTCAGGGCAAGGGAGTCAGGTCGCTTTTCCCTATAGGTTCAGGAACTCTATGTTTCAGGACAAGATCATTTCAAATATATCATCTTTCTTCCACATGAATTTTTTACTGTGTTGGAAATTATAACACTTGGTCATCCAAACAATGAGTCCCAAATTGTAGCTCATGTCCAACACTGACAAAAAAACCTCCTCAAATATGAAATGTTTATTTGTTTATTATTTTAAAATGTTACAAAAAGCATTTTTATTTGTTTGTATAATTACCTATTGTTCTGATGGAGGAGCAAATTGTCACATGGCCTGGCCAGGACCCACCATACTGGGGACCAGGGTTCTTACCACATCCACCCCAGGCTCACCTCACTTCCTCTTTCCATCATCCCATGTAGGTGCCCTTCCAGGCTATCAGCTTCTCTGGAGTGCTAGGATAACATACCATTTGTCACCGTAGTACATTATACCTTAGATACATATTAGCATTTCATTGGGACCTATTTGAATGCCTTACTTGAGGCTATGAGAAACTATGAGTCTTGACCCAGTAGTGGTTTTTGAAATCAATTTAATGTGTCATGACCAAACATGGAGACAACTTTACTTGAAGAACAATGTAAATAAATAAACAAATAAACAAATACCTTAAAGCTGTAGGGTATAACAACTAAAAAAACAAACCAGAATATTTTTTGAAAAATATTAGAGTACCAAAGAGAACACTTCTGTTTTGATTGTGTGTTTTGGTAAACTGGGTTAACATCTAAAATCTATTTCTTATTGAAAGTTTTAAACAAAAGTTTGTTTTTAATTTGTTTTAACTTATTTTTATTGAATTATTGGAATGACATTGGTTAATAAAAGTATATAGGTTTCAGGTATTCAATTATACAATACATCATCTGTATATTGTATTGTGTGTTTACCACCCCAAATCTTCCTCCATCACCATTTATCCCCCATTTACCCTCTCTGTGCCCCCAATCACTTTTAAATAAAACAGTTTAAAAGTCATTATCTTTTCCCCAGAGAGAGACAGGGAAACTTGGGATCTGTGGCTGGTACTTGTGGGGAGAGAGAGAAGGCTTGCCACAGTGTCTAGAACTATAGGGAACATTGCTCACTCCTTACATGAAGGCCAGCTCTCCCATGCTCTACAGAATAAAAAACAACAGACTTTTTTTTTTACTTTATTGTTGTTCAATTACAGTTGTCTGCATACTCTCCCCTCCCCTCCCCCTCCAATCCCACCTCTCTTTCCTGCCTCCCTCCCCAGCCTTGGTTCTGTCCATGAGTCCTCTATAGTGGTTCCTGAAAACACTTCTCCCCATTGTCCCCTCTCCCCTCCCCTCTGGCTATTGTTATATTGTTCTTAATTTCAATGTCTCTGGTTAAGTTTTGCTTGCTTTTTGCTTTTGTTGATTATGTTCCAGTTAAAGGTGAGATCATATGGTATTTGTCTCTCACTGCCTGGCTTACTTCACTTAGCATAATGCTCTCCAGTTCCATCCATGCTGAAAACAACAGACTTTTATATCTATAAAGCATCCATAAGTGACCATAGTCATTGTTCTGTTCTGGGGGTCAGAAAAAAGATACTGTTTCAGCTTCATCAAGCTCACCAAGCTCACTGCAGTTCACCAAGGGAGATACACATGCTAGCAACCACAACAGGATGTGATAAATGGTAGAATAGAGATGTGTTTAGACTAATATTTTAGAGAAACAAAGACTGATTCTATAGAGGGGTGTATTCATTTCCTAGGGCTGCTATTACAAAGTACCACAAACTGGGTAGCTTAGACCAACAGAAATTTATTCTGTCACAGTTTTAGAGGTCAGAAGTCAAAATAGAGATCAGAGTGTCAGCAGAGCCATACTGCCTTTGAAAGTACTAGGGAAGGATGTTCCAGTCCCCTCTCCAGCATCTGGAAGTTCCTTGGCTTGTGGCAGCATAAACACAATCTTCATACGGCATTCTCCCTTGTGTATGTGCATGGGCCCCAGTGTTCCCTTTTATAAGGCCACCAGTGATGTTGGATTAGGGGCAAACACTAATAATTTGCAATCACCCTAACTATCTAATTACATTCCTAACTACCCTTTTTCCAAATAAGGACACCTACTGAGGTAATGGATGTTAGGACTTAAACATTTGATTTTAGGGAGATACAATTCAGCATATAACAGAAGGTCAAGAAAAAAAATATTGTTACCCCTAAACCTTGAACATCATTTTCTACCAATGCAGAAAGGTGATAATATTCCAGAAAGAAGTAACTCTCCTGGTTCCCTGCCCCTTCTGTGCTCAGCCAGCCAGCCAGGCACAAGCCACCTTGCTAGCCTATCTTCTTGAGGACATAAAGCCTGTGCCCAATACTTCTCGGGTTACACTCAGCATACAGCTCTTTCTTTATAAGTGATGAAGGAGCGACTCTTGTCTAAAGGCTGTACCTTACATTTCACAGTCAGTAAACACTGGACTACCTAGTATGTACCAGGTCCTATCACAGGCAGGATCTTGCTTCCTGCTTACAAGGTAGATTCTTATTTCCATTTGTACGCTACAGAAATAAAAGCCAGGAGAAGTAAACTTAATTTGACAAAGGTCAATTAGAGTCTTTGTTCTGACTCTAACCCTGTCTCTGTCTTCAGACAGCTGAACTAGGAAAGGAGCAGAGTAGAGGGAAGCTCTGTTTTACAAAATAGAGGACTCCATTTAGGAAAATGTAGTGCTTAGAGGGAATCTAACCAGAACCTGGAACCCTAGGATACTCAAGCTGGGAGTCCAGAAGCCACTGCTTCCCCTTGTCATTAGAAGTGGCCCCAAAAGAGTGTGACTGGACCACAAATCTATGGCTAGCTGGCCCAGGGTCAGTACTGGGACATAAGAGTAGGACCCTTTGTATAGGCCCCAACATGACACACTTTTGGAAGTAAATTGATTACTTAAAGTGATCTCATCTGGGATAAAATACTGACAGTTGAAACGAGTTGGATGAGGCCAAGCCCTGGAGATTTGGTAGTAGGTCAGTCAGTCATCCAATGTTAATCGGGCTTGCATGGCCCAAGGAACCCTCTGGGGAGACAGCCAGAATGTGGGATAGACAGGCCTGCTCTGAACACTTTAGAGTCCCATCATCAGGAAAATGACTGATGGAAACGTAGTTTAAAAAAAAAAACCTCAAATCTCAGGCTTTAAAAAATATTGAGTAAATACAGAAATGAGTAACTGACTGAATTAGGGGTGCTGTCAGAATCAGGTCACTGGGCCTTAGCTTGCTGTTCTATGATACAGAGGGAGCTACTCCCCCCTTCTCCAATACCATTTAAATGCTCAAAGAAAGGTACTGTATACACACTGTGATGGTTAAAAATGATCAGATAAATTCATTAGTGAAGTTATTTACTTCACTAATTTCCTGTTTAGTCTCTCTTGGCTTAAAGCCTCCAAATGCCAGCAAATTTGTTGTACAATCTCTTTCAAGGCACAGACTCTCTGTGGCTATGGCCAATTCTCCAAAATATCAGGGTCCAGGGTCCTGATGGAGCAAAGCCTCCAGTTATATGACTCACTTGGCGCTAAGCAGCTAGATATTTGAAAACATCTTGTTCACATGAAGATTTCACTTTTACTGGAATTTTTAGATGTGATGCAATTATAAAAATAACAGCAATAATTTGTTGAGAAATTATTTTGCTGTCACCCAAGCATCAAACAAGCATGATCTCATTCATGAAATGGGCAGTAAATTAAATTAGATGCACCATACAACAGCAGTGCTGCCTGATACCACATCCCCCCTTCCCCCCAGGCTCCTCTGAGATCATGAACCTGGCCTTCCCATTGCCTCAACCTGGAAAATCAGCATGGGACTAATCACTCTTCCCAGGCTGAGAGATGGCAATGGAGAGTGAGGACAACTGAGCCATAGCTTGGAATGTGCACATTAACTAAGCTGTGCAGGGAGGGATGAACTAGGTTTCAAAGAGGCATCAAAGGCTCTTGGAACAACTCCCATCTCAATTGTATTTCTCTGTGGCACTTACCTTTATTTCTTTAGAGGTGGACTGGCCTAGGGCCTTTTTTTCTCCCTTGCAGGATTTGGAAGAGGTGATGGAGAAACTCTGCATGGGTTTGGGCTTTAGGTCATTGAGGCTGCTCAGGTATTTTTTCCGCAGGGCCAGAAGCTCCTGTAGGTACTGCAGACAGTCCTGGGTGTGTGAGAACATCCACATCCGGTCTCCATCCTGCTGCAGGTAGTACAGGCTTGTGTCCATGCTGCTGGTGCTTTTGTATTTATTTAAGGACTCACTGAATTTCTCCCCATAGTCCCCAATCACATACATGGAGCTGCTGCAGATCAGCTGTACCGTAGGGCTGGCTCCACTGTAGTAGAAACCCTCAGCCACCTCCGCTTTCCTTTGCTGGCTGGAGTTAAAGATGGAGTGGAGCTTTCTGAACATGGTTCTCAACTTCTCTCTGAGAGTGCCTTCCAGCTGCCTGCACTGCGCCACTTGATCTAGCTGGGGGTGGAGGAGCCAACATATAGGCCTCCAGAGGCTGTCTGCCTTCCAGGAGGACTCTGATCTCTGGAATCCCAATAGCGAGTGTGGGCTCAGTCAGGCAGAAAACTAGGGCATCTCTTATGTGTGGAGAGGAGTACATTTACACCCAATAATCAAGATGCCTTTAACTACCTGAGGAGAAGAGGCAGTGAGTGCCCTGTGAGCTTACAAGCAAATGCCCTGGATAGTTCTAAGCACCATTTGGTGCAAATACCTTCTGTGCTATTCTTTTGAAGACCCCAGATGGATAGGGAAAGCAAGATAATTCTTTTCCTGCTCAACTATTTCTTTTCCTTTCCATTTTCCATTTCTGGATGTGGTCTAGGCTTGATCTGATCTCGGTGTGAATTTTTACCTTTCCACTTCTGCTGAGCTAGCCCTGGTCCTGAACTCCTGTATCCAAATGAAATCCTACTTTGCAAGGACACCACTCAGACAAAAACAGTGTGTTACTTGAGGTAGAATCCAGTCGCCTAAGCTGGGCCTGCATGCACAAAGCCAGGGCCATTGACAGTCACAAATCCCAGTTAAGCAGCAGACACCTCACTGTAAGGTAACAAGACCTCACAGCTGTCACCAGATAGCAGCCCATTGTGGAAATAGAAGGATTCAGGTAACCAGACCACAACTTTCTTCATAAAAGCATCAGTGAGCTGAGTGCTGCCACATATATGGGGCAGACCTCTTCTTTTCAGTTGGAGTACATTTTCATTTAAATAGACTAGTTGTGATCAGACACAAACTATTTTTTCAAGAGCATTGTTTGAATACATTAGAATCTCAGGGACATTTCCTCTAGTATTTTCTACGCAGTCTATTTCTTTGCTCAGAAATGTGAAGCCTGTATATCTCTAACATAGGCATTTTCTTAAGTTGAGGTGGACGTTAAAGGAGTTATGAGCCACCAGAAAGTATTTGTGAAATGTTATTGGACATATATATTAGCATGATTTATTTTTGTTCTTTTCTTTTTTGGGAGAGTTCATGATTTTATCAGAAATTCAGAGGTCTATAATTATAAAATTAAATTAAAAAATATTTATATGCCATTCCAGAACACTAACCCTGTTTTTAAAATATGGCTATAAAAGGACATTATAAATACATCTGTACTGAGCACATTCTCTGCATGTGGCATTCTTAGTCACTGTGGTGAGATGGCCCCAAATATGTAGAAGCATTTACAGTCCACATTTGCAGAGTGCTTTAGGGGTGATGAACTTCCTCACATAAATTAATTTATTGAATCATTATGGCTTTTGTGGAAGAGAAGCATCATTTTTATTGTCATCATTATTAATCCTGAATTCACTGATGAAGAATGTGGTTCTGGAGAGGTTATGAGATTTGCCTAAGGTCTAAATGGGATGAGTGAGAAACTAGTTCTCGGACCAATGTTCCAGCTTCAAAGGAAACTGGTCCCACTACCACCTTGATGTCTTGGACATGTAAAGCCATGTGCTCTGAAGTCTCATAGGGGTCTCCTATCCAGCCAATATTTTTGTCTCCACATGAGCACAATATCTAAGCACCCAGAACTCTAGGCTAACTGAATTTCTTCCTAGAGAAATCCAGCAACTGTGACCATACAGCCTTTCTCCATAGCTTTGCCAGTGGGCTTATAATGATACTTGCTCTACTAGATTTAGAAAAAGTTTAAATAGATAAAAAGTGAACTCTAACATATCATATTCAGAATGTCATAAGAATCTAATCTCTTGATCAAAGAGAATAAAACTATCTTCTTGTGTATTTTCCATTCTATCCTTACCTCCCTGCTGGAGTCTTCCAGAGAGCCAGACTTATAAAGACAATTTTAGTGACATCACTTGCAGAGCATTTCATTAACACTAAGGCAGCTTGTTGCCTCTTTCACCTGTTATACCAGCCTAGCCTCCAAAGCCACCCTTTTCTCTGGAGCTCCTACTGAGGGAGTTGAGGATACAGAATACTTTCTCCCTGTAAACTTACTAGTCGCCTCTGCTCAAGAAAATTTATTCTTAGTGGCAACTGTCTTTATACCTTATTTAGATGTGTGGGAAGTCAACTCGTGGTCTTAAAAAATGGATTTCAAGGACACTACAAATCCCCATAACTTCCCAAATGGGTACCCAGGCTTGCCTATTTTCTTACTTCATGGAGAATGTTGAGTAAGCACCGAGATGGGGAAAGGAGAAGGGCCTTCGTCCTCACTGCCACCTCCAGCCCAGCTCTCCAACACCAGTCCTGCTGTGTACTGAAAGAAAGCCGGCTATGGAGAGCTTCTCATTTACACAGACCAGATCTATTGTGTGTGTAGTATTAAGAGCACTGAGGCTTGAGCAGGACCCCAGAGAATCAGTATAACAAATATTGCTTTATCGCAGAATTTCTCAAATTTAAAGGGCTCAGACAGAGCAGGCCAGGGAATTTGCTATGTAGTGATGCCAGACACTGACAGCTGTGAGCAGTAGGAGTGGAGCAGGGTGATCACACTTCCGTCTGCTCTTAGGTGAGCCTCATAGGTTTTGCTGGAGCTACAGTGTTGCTCAGGGTCTGGTGGGCAGGGCAGAGTGACATGCTGGCACCTATCAGCTTAGGAAAGTTATTTAAACTCTGAATTTTTGTGTTCTCCTCTTCAAAAGTAGATATTAGCTATTTTCATAGAATTGTAATGATTAAATGAGGTAATAATGCTTAACATGTCAGATTAGCTTAATCAAAAGTACCAATTATTATCTTTATGATAATATAAAATATTATTACTACTACTTCTATTTTGTAGCTCCCAGCATATGGTTGCCAAAATATTTTCCCAAGCAAATGATTTGCATCCAAGCCTTTCATCTTTCAATATTTGTAGGTAAGCTTAGAAATGGCCATTTTAGCCCACTACCCTGCATGATTCTGAGTTTCCCTCAGATACTGGTTGTCCTGAATAGCCCATCTGCTGAGAGGGCACATGGCCAGGCATTTCAATTTCTTCCAGCATGAAATCAAGTGGGAACCAAATTACTTCTCTCCTTCACAATAGCATGTTGACTATTACTGTGATATAACCTGGGATAGTCTCAGAAGGACACCCATCTAAAGGTACTTAGTCTTCAGATCCACTAGGCCACACTGGCACTACCCATAAAGAATCTGGAGTCAAAGAAAACAATCTGTGAACTCATCTGGATCTAGAAATCCTGTTGGCTGTGTCCCTGACAGGAAAGCAACTCTGAGTCATCACTTCCAAGAAGGCAGGTAAGATGGAGAAGAGGCGTGATGGAGGAGGGAATATAGAGAAAGAAGGGGGAAGAGAGAAAAGGAAGAGATCAAATTATCTGTGTTGAATATTTAATGAAGAATAAGATTACAAAATTCGACAACGTGTATCCCATGTCACGTTGGTCCATTTGCACAGTGTATTGGAGCATTTTGCTTTCTGGTTGTGCTGTGAATTCTGAGGAAAAGAATTTCCCTTAAAGACCAGTTTCCCTGGCTCAGACACAGTGTCCTATGTCTTTCTACTTTTGTCCAATAAAGCACAGCCTCCCTGGGGCAGAGTAACTCACATACCATGGACTTTGCCATCCACATTTGGAGACTGAAAATGGAATAACAGATGGTTTAGCCCCCACCTTCTTATTTTAACACCCTTGGAAACCCACCCACACAAATGTACCTGTAAGAAAACATCAGATCGTCTGAGGTTTACTAAACTAAAATGTCCTGGTACCTGAGTACACACAACCTTGGTGGCTTCATTTGTATCCTTAGAAGGCACGTTCCCAGTTTAAGAACTGCTGCTGATTGGAAGGAAGAATGGACACTTCTGTGGATGGGAAAGAGTAACCTCACTGGGCCAAGACTGGAGATCAGTATTGAGAGACTGGGTTGGAGAAAGTTGGAAGGAAAGCAAAGGTGGCATCAGGCAGTTAGTTAAAGGAGGCTTGGAGGACAGGTCAACAACTTTGGATTTGATTGAACTGAATACTTTTTGTCAGAGCTCTGGGAGCCAATTAGGCATATTTATGAAATTTATTAAAAATGTTCCTTCAAGACAAAGGACAAGTAAGGAGTCTACATTGACTGCCTTGACAGGTGCCCTGATACAGTACACAACCCATATAACTATATATGACAACCCTGACTGGTTAATAATTTAGAGCAGAGGATGGTGTGGCAAATGGGGTAAGAAGAAATTTCCACTCAGAAACCTTAAAAAGGAGCTCTGTAGGATTTAATGAAAGTTAGTGCTTTATCTATTATTATGTACAAACCATCTCAAGACTTAATGGTTTAAAACAACAGTCATTTTTTTAACTCAAATTTTTACAGTTTAACTGGGGTTATGTTGGACCTGTAAGTGGCACTCCTATGCCTGCATTGAACTGGTGTGTAGGCAAGGCTGGCCCAGCTGAGGAGCAGGGGCAGCAGGATCTTCCCCTCTCCAACAAGATCTTTCTGCCAGGGTAGCCAGAATTCTCACATGGCTTTTTAGGGCTTCCAACAGTGCAAAGATGGAAATTGCCATGCCTTGAGGCTTAAATTGAGAATGAGCAGCCTATTATTCTGCCCCATTCTATTGATTTAGTCAAATTACAAGACCAGATTAAGGGGAGGGAACGTCACAGGGTATGAGTACTAGGAGGCATGGCTCACTGAGGACACCAGTGTAAGGGGGCCACAGTCTGTTAAAAAGATATGGAGGCCATCAGGGTGGAATGTTGAGGACCTCACTGAGGGCAACCGGTGAATAGACTTTTCTTTTTAAGGATAGTCTCCAAATTATTTACACTTGACTTGGGATATATTATATACCCCATCAGTTATCTTTCTAAGTACATGAAGCTAAAATTAATGGCAAAATAGAGTATATCACCCCTAAACAAGTATCATAAATCACTATAAGAATAGGTCTTGTTTTTGCCCAAAATATAAAAGGAATGTGGGCAATTAAGAGTGATCTCACCTTTAACTGGAACATAACAAAGCAAGCAGAATATAACCAGAGACATTGAAATTAAGAACAATATAACAATAGCCAGAGGGTAGGGGGAAGGGGACTATGGGGAAAAAGGTTTTCAGGAACTACTATAAAGGACACACAGACAAAACTAAGAGGGAGGGTGGAAGCAAGGGAGGGAAGTGGTTTGGAAAGGGTGAGGGGAAGGGAGGGGAGAAAATGCAGACAACTGTAATTGAAGAACAATAAAGTAATTTTTAAAAAAAGTAATGCAACCTGAACTCATCTGAAGCAAAATATAAACCTGAATGATGAGTATTTTAAATCTCTATATAGCTCACTTATTAAAAATATCCATATGTTAAAAAAATTTTTTTTAAAGATATGTTTTTGAACCTTGGGAGTTTATGATGAATTTTGGAGAAAATTTCAACCTGGAGAAGTGTATCCACCTAGTTATAAGAAAGCACACAGGGGCATCTGTCAATGTAAAACTGAATTCATCAAAAATGTGATGAGCACCTGTCATGTATCAGCCTCTCTGCCCAATGCTAAATATCCAACATGAGTATCATAGTGGCTGTCTTCAAATATGAAAACAAACATTAGATTAGAGGAGGATCAGAGGTTAGGTAGGTCAAAGTCAATGGCTGGACAGAATATGACAGTTTGAATATTCTTCAGGTGTGGCTAAATTATGCCAGGAAAAGGCAACAACAACAAAAAAAGTGAATTATATAATGCTTGGAAAAATAGTTTTAGGATAACAATCTTATTCTGAATTATTTTCGTAATGACATACTGCAGCATGTATCAGGATTCTCAGAAAACAGATAGTCTTGACATACAATATTGTATTAGTTTCAGGTGTACAACATAGTGATTTTATATACCTTTTGGAGAGATCACCATGAAAAGTCTAGTATCCATCTGCTACCATACAAAGTTATTGTGATATTGACTGTATTCCCTATGTTGCACATTACATCCTTATGACTTATTTGTGTTATAACTGTAAATTTGTACCTTTTAATCTCCTTCACCTGTTTTGCCCACATTCTCACTGCTCAGTCCTCTGGCAACTATCAGTTTGTTCTCTGTATCTTTGAGTCTGTTTTTGTTTGTTCATTTGTTTAGTTTGTTAAATATCACATATAAGTGAAATGTTACAGTAGTTGCATTTCTCTGGCTTATTTCTCTTAGTATAATACCCTCTAGATCACTGGTCCCCAATCTCCTTCCTTTCCATCTGTGGATGCTGTCCCATTACTGACTGAGTTCTGCCTCCTCTCTCCCACCCCACCGCATCCATGGAAAAATTGTCTTCCATGAAACCAGTCTCTGGTGCCAAAAAGATTGAGGACCACTGCTCTAAATCCATCCATGTTGTTACAAATGGCTAGATTGTTCATTCTTTTTCATGACTGAATTATATATGTGTAATCTTCATTATTCCATTCATCTATAGATAGACACCTGGGTGGCTTCCATATCATGGCTTTTGTAATTAATGCTACAGTGAGCCTAAAAATGCATATATCTTTTCAAATTAGGGTTTTAATTTTCTTCAAATAAATGCCTGAACTGAAATAGTCAACTGTATGGTTGTTCTATTTTAGCATTTGTAGAACCTCCATATTGTTTTTCATAGTGTCTTTCCCAGTTTACAATCCCACCAACAGTGCACAAGTGTTCCCTTTTCTCCACCTCCTTTCCAACACTTGTTTTTTCTTGTCTTTTTGATGATAGCCTTCCTGACATTGTGGTTTTTACTTGAATTTCCCTCATGATTAGTGATGTTAATCACCTTTTCATGTGTCTATTTGCCACCTGTATGTTTTCTCTAGGGAAGTGTTCATTCACATTTTCTGTCCTTTTTTTTAATTGGACTGTTTAGTTTTTTGATGTAGAGTTGTATGAGTTCTTTATATATATAATGATTTTATTTATTTATTTTTAGTGAGAGGGGATGGGAAGAAGATAGAGATGGAGAGAAATGATGCTTGGGAAAAATACAGATTGGTAGCTTCTCACATGCCCCCAACCAGGGACTTGGCCCACAAACCAGACATGTGTCTTGATGGGGAATCAAACCAAAGACCTTCACTTTGGGGGAGGACACCCAACCAACCAAGTCATGCTGGCCTGAGAAGTTCTTTATATAATTTTGATATTAATCCATTATAAGCTATAACAATTTTAAATATATTCTCCCATTCATAATATTACCTTTTCATTTTGTTTATGGTTTCCTTCACTGTGCAAAAACTTCCTTGGTTTAATGTAGTCCCATTTGTTTATTTATCTATTTTGCTGTCCTTGACTGAGAAGACATCCAAAAATATATTTCTAGGACTTATTCAAAGAGTTTACTGTGACAGGAATTCTTTTCATCCGCATGATAAAAACGTAACTCCCTGGGAATGTCCACGTCTTGAGCCTAGCTCCGTGGAAATTAACACTCCCGTGCGGGCTGGCGTAAAAATCATGCTCTTGGAAAAAGGAATTCCTTAAAGGGAAATTGGATTAACTTACTTCCTAAAACTTGTTAACTTGCTGGGACCCTTCCCCCTGAGCCAAGGGATTATGCTAATGGTTGCCCAGAACACCTTGCATAGCTAATGAATAGCCATTCCCATTTTGCTGTGTCCCGAGCTTCCTAATAAAAACCCGGCTAAGCCACGCTCGAGGCCCCTTTCCTGAGATCTGGAAATTGGTCCCGTGGCCCCGGATTCCTTCTCCCCGCGTGTCTCAGTGTGAGATTCTTTCACGCATTCGGTTATGGTCACCCACGAGTTTCGGCTGGGACGAAATCCCCACGACAGATGGCGCCCAACGTGGGGCACCATCTGAAACGGGGTAGATCGGACCTGCCGATACCCGTGGGTGACCGTGACCCAATGCGTGTATGAACCTCATACCGAGACACGCGGGGAAAGAGAGACCGGGGCCACGTGGCTGATTCCTCCCATCTCAGGAAAAAGCCCAGTGGCTTGTCCAGCCAGGGTTTTTATCAGGGGCATTAGCAATTTACATTGGATTGATTATACATGGGATTAAGCAGAACAGGTGTAGGATTACTCATTAGCAGGGCATCAGGATGTTGATTCACGTCCGGTGGCAGACAGGACTAGATTAAAGTAATATGCAGGGCACAGCAAGCCAGAATTTCTTAAGATACATCTTTGCCAAATTCCTATTAGAGAATTCCCATTCCACAGACATGATCCACACTTGCTCACACAGGAATCACACGGAGCTGTGCTCAAAACGTGTAAATTCTCAGGACTGCGTGTTTACACACGTGTGGAGATCACTGCCACAGTTTACTGCATATGTTTTCTTCTAGAAGTTTTATAGAATGGAGTTTTATATTATTTGGATTTTTTTTATTATTATATTTCTGAATGAATTTTTTATTGTTGTTCAAGTACAGTTGTCTCATTTTTGCTGCCACCATTTTCTCCTGTGCCAGCAACCCACCTCCAACCTTCAATTCTTCCCCCGTTTGGCTTTGTCCACGGAACCTTTATACACGTTCCTTGATGACCCTTCCCCATTATCCTTCTTCCCCTTCCCATCTGATTACTGTTAGTTTATTTTTTATTTCAGTCTCTGGTTATACTTTAATGCTTGTTTGTTGATTAGGTTACATTTATAGATGAGATCATATGGTATTTGCCTTACACTGCCTGTCTTATTTCACTTAGCACAATGCTCTCCAGTTCTATCCATGCTGTTGAAAAGGGTAGGAGCTCCTTCTTTCTTTCTTTTGCATAGTACTCCATTGTGTAAATGTACCGTGTTTTTTTATTTACTCATTTACTGATGGGCACTTAGGTTGCTTGTAACTCTTGGCCATTGTAAATTGTGCTGCTATGAACATTGGGGTGCAGAGGTTCTTTTGAATTGGTGTTTCAAGGCTCTTAGGGTATAATCCCAGTAGTGGAATTGCTGGGTCAAAAGGCAGTTCCATTTTTAGTTTTCTGAGGAAGTTCCACACTGTTTTCCACAGAGGCTGCACCAGTTTTCATTCCCACCAACTGTGGTATCTCATTGTGGTTTTTAATTTGCATCTCTTTGATGGCTAGTGATGCTGAGCATGTTTTCATATGTCTCTGGACCTTTTGTATGCCATCCTTAGAGAAGTGTCTGTTCAATTCATTTGCCCATTTTTTAATTGGGTTGTTTGTTTTCCTAGAGTGGAGTCGTGTGTGTTCTTTATTTATTTTGTAGATCAAACCCTTGTTTGAGGTATCATTGGAAAATGTGTTTACCCATATAGTTGGATCTCTTTTCATTTTAATGCTGTTTTCTTTAGCCATTCAGAAGCTTTTTATTTTGAGAATATCCCATTTTTTTATTCTTTCCTTTATGTCCCTTGCTTTAGGGGACATGTCAGTGAAAACACTGCTGCATGGAATAGATGAGATTTTCCTGCCTATGTTCTCCTCTAGGAGTTTTATTGTGTCAAAACTTATATTTAAGTCTTTTATCCACCTTGAGTTTATTTTTGCGTATGGTGTAAGTTGGTGATTAAATTTCTTTTTTTTTTTGCGTGTAGCTGCTCAGATCTCCCAACAACATTTGTTGAAGAGTCTATTTTTACTCCATTTTGTGCTTTGCTCCCTTTGTCAAATACTAATTGACCATAGAGCATTGGGTTTATTACTGGGCTCTCTATTCTGCTCCATTGGTCTATGTGTCTATTCTTACATCAGTAGCAGGGTGTTTGATTACAGTGGCCTTGTAATAGTTTGATATCAGGTATTGTGATCCCCCTATTGTGTTCTTCTTTCTCAAAATGGCTGTAGCTATTCATAGTTGTTTATAGTTTCATATAAATTTTGAAATGTTTGTTCTATATCTGTGAAATCTGTCCTTGGTACTTTAATAGGGATTCATTGAATGTATACATTGCTTTAGGTAGAATGGCCATTTTGATGATGTTAATTCTTCCAATCCATGAGCATGGTACCTGCTTCCATTTATTTGTGTCTTCCTTAATCGCTTTCTTCAATATTGTGCAGTTTTCTGAGTACACATCCTTTCTCTCCTTGGTTAGGTTTATTCCTAGGTCCTTTATTTTTCTTGTTGCTTTAGCAAATGAAATTTTTTCCGATTTCTGTTTCTGATATTTCATTGTTGGTGTTCAACAATGCCTTTGATTTTGAATATTGTCTTTGTATCCTTCTGTTTTGCCAATTTAAGTTATTAGGTCTAGTAGTTTTTTTGTGGAGTCTATAGGGTATTCTATGTACATTGTCTTGTCATCTGCAGTGACAGTTTTATTTCTTCCTTTCCAATTTGGATACTTTTTATTTCTTTTTCTTGTCTAATTGCTGTGGCTAAGACTTCCAATACTAATAGAAGTGGTGAAAGCAGACATCCCTGTCTTATTCTTGATCTTCATGGGAAAAGTTTTAATTTTTTCAGTTTGAGTATGATGTTGGGTATACATTTCTTGTGTATGGCCTTTATTATGTTGAGATATGCTCCTTTTCTCACACTTCTTTGAGTGTTTTTTTATCATAAATGTGTTGTCTACTTTATCAAATGCTTTTTTCATATTTATTGATATGGTCATTTATTTTTGTCTTTCTTTTGTTTATGTGATGTATTACATTTATTGATTTGCAAATACTGTAATCCACTTGCATCCCTGGAATGAATCCCACTTCATCATGATGCATGACCTATTTAATGTATTGTTGGATGTGATTTGCCAATATTTTACTAAGGATTTTAGTGTCTATGTTCATCACAGATATTGGTCTGCAGTTTTTTTTTCTTTGTTGTGTCTTTAGCTGATTTTGGGATTAGGATGATGCTGACCTCATAAAAAATGTTTGGGAGTCTTCCCTCTTGAACTTTTTGGAATAGTCTGAGAAGTATATGGGTTTGCTCTTCCTTAAGTGTTCTATAAAATTCTCCTGTGAAACCACCTCGTTCAGGGCTGTTGTGTGCTGTGAGTTTTGTGAACACTGCTTCAATGTCACTAGCTGTTATCAGTCTGTTCAGGCTTTCTTTTCTTCTTGATTAATTTCAGATTATATTTTCCTAAATATCTGTCCATTTCACCAAGGTATACAAATTTATTGGCATAGTGTTATTCATAGTAATTTCTACAACTCTTTTTGTTTCTGTGGTATCAGTTATAATCTCTCCTCTTTCATTTCTGATTTTATTTATATGGGTCCTCTCTCCCCTTTTTTTATGTGTCTTGTTAAAGACATATTTATTTTATTTTTTCAAAGAACCAGGTCTCAGATTTATTTATCCTTTGAATTATTCTTTTAGTGTATGCTATTTAATTCTCATCTACCTTATTTCCTTCTTTCTGCTCACTTGGGGCTTTGTTTTTGTTCCTCCAGTTCTTGTGGATGTAATGTTAGGTTGTCTATTTGAAATGTTTCTATCTTTTTTAGGTAGGTCTGTATTGCAATGAACTTTCATCTCAAGACTTCCTTCAGTGTTTCCCATAGCTTTTAGTCTGTTGTGTGTTCATTTTCATTGTTTCTAAGAATCTTTTGATTTCTTTCTTGATTTAATTATTAACCTATTTAGTGTTTAATAGCATGCTATTCAGTCTCAATGAATTTGAGTGTTTCTGAGTTTTTTTCTTGATGTTGGCTTATAATTTCAGGACCTCTTGGTTCATGAAAATGTCTTGTAATCAGTACTTTAAACTCTCTATCTGATGGATTGCTTGCCTACATTTTATCTAGTTCTTTTGGAGAATAATCGTGTTCTTCATTTGTTATTGTTTCTTCTTTTTCCCATTTCAAATGTTCCTTTTTTATTTGTTTCTATGTATTAAGTAGATATGTAAGACTCTGGGTCATGCCTAAGTCAAACCCTGCCTGTGACTGACCCTGGGCAACCTGCTTGGAGCTATCAGTGATCCAAAGTTTGTAGCTCTCTCTGCTGGGCCTGGGTGTATGCAGAAAGAACAGGGCTGCGCACCAGGGTTGGATTTTACCAGCACCAGACCTAGGGTTTGGTTAGCTGAAGCCTCAGATCTCCCAGTGATCTACCTGCAGGCTTTCTGTGGGGTTAAAGAGTGAGAGTCTTCCAGATATACTCCTCAGCATCAGGGCTCAAACACTAAAGGATGAGGAAGAGTAATTCCTATGGGAGAGGCTATTGCTTCCCCTGAAGCTGAGACCACTTGGAGGGGATTGCTCTTCCTGAGAAAGCTGGCTTCTTCAGTATGAGGAATAACTGAGCACAGGGATCATGGTGGCTGTTCTTTCAACTCTCTCCCCAGAGGCACCAGCCCCAGACTCTCTTCAGGTGGCTCTATCCCACTCTGCCCTTTCTCTGCTGCAGCACAGGGTAAGTGGCTGCCAACAGAATTTTCTGTGTTGGCTCTTTAAGAGGTTCTCTGAGTCTCCAGCCATCTCTCCTTGGCAGACAGAAACCCCACTGCTTTTCACAGCCATGTTATTTGTGTTTCATTTTTTTTCTGATACTGTAGGCTGGGGTGACCAGATTGGAGTTCAGGCTGTACACTTCTCAGAGGGATGCCCCTGGTTTCTGAAATGTCCTTCTAGGGCTTTAGCTGCCACCCATGAAAGCCCAGCCAAACCCCTTGTGCTTCCACCAACTCCTTACCAGCCACATTGTGGTGATGCAACTTCTTCCATCTGTTTGTGGTTATAGAGTTTCTCTCCAGCTAGTGTTCAGTTGGTTATTCAGGATGATTTTTCTATAATTTACGTGTA
>PVJI01022061.1:0-25973 GCA_004026765.1 Micronycteris hirsuta
AAGAGTTCGTGCCACCGGGAAGATGTTCATGGTATATTGTTAAGGGGAACAGATTAAGATAAAGTAGTGTGTACACTGTGTTCAGTATTATAAATATGTATGCTCATAGGCAAGTATTAGAATGAGACAGAAAAATGAAAATAATTATTGGAAGAGCTGGATATTCCAACATAAGGGATTTCTTTCACAGTTTTCTTTAATATTGCTGTCGCATTGTTTTTTCAATACCAATCAAATGAAAAACAATCCCAACGATCTATACTTTTTTCCCCTTTGTGTATAATATAGATGTGTCTATTTAAAAGATTTCTCTTTTAAAATCTCATTTAGCACCACAACAAAGAATGTCCAACTTTTAGTTCATTTCAAACGAGATTCTCATAATAAATTTATTCCCATTCACCATGCATACAATCTGTGCACTTTGGGAGATTTGGTGATTATACAGGAATTCAGAGTCGTTAATAATTTCCTGAAGGGTTTTTGAAGGGGGCGACGTGCTTCTCCTGTTTCCCAAACAATCTGAATGATGGAAAATATCCAAAATAGCTATGCCCGTGTCTTCCTTTCTTCTCTCTAATTTCACACACATTTTTGTGGTCCCTGCACTTCTGCAAGTCGGAATTCTCCTTTTGAAGCTGCGTCCTCGCAGACGAGAAATTACAGTCATCTTATCCCTAATGCACCACCAGATAAGAAAAGGACTGATTACCCCTCAAGAATCTGCGCACAAAGGCTTCCTCCCAGTGGGCAGACTCCTTCTCCGCGGGGCAGGTGGGCATCAGGTCTCATCCAGGGACTTCAGGGCGATGGGAAATGGCATTTCTGCCAGTACCACCACCAGCAACTGTTTTGATTCCTATGCGATCGAGGCCTGGAAACGAGAGCTGCAAAGAACCTTTCAGGTGGTCTCATCCAGCCACGTCAGTGCTCAGGTGGGGAAACCGAGGCCCAGCAGACTTGCCCGAGGTGATGCTGCCCCTTAGTGGCTGGGCAGAGGCTGCAGCTTCTTCTAAACCAAGGTCTTTTCTACCGCCTTTAAGAGGATCATATTTTCCTAACTGAAGAGCGAGCCATGTCTTCTGACAAAAGATTCTCCCTGGTCTGCGAGTTTATTTCTAAAACCGTCAGAGGCCAGACAACAAAGCCGTTCCCCATGAAGAACTTTGGGGAGCTTGGCAGAGGTGTCTAATTGTTTCAGGTTGATTTTAGAGAGAAAAACGAAATCTCATTTAGATATACATTTAACCCTATTACCAAACAGAGTAATAAAAAACATAATAAAATTCATTGGCCCCCTTCTTTTCACCGCCCCCCCCCAAAGAATCACATACTTGTCTACAGCCGGCACTCTCAGAAGGGGATTTACAACAGCTCATGAGGAAGCGCACAGTCGCCCAGTTCTACACTAAAAATCACAACTTAAAACCAGCCCGAGCGTGACTGCTGGCCACAGTCCCTCACCCCGCCCCCCCACCCCCCCGCCCCCTGCTCATGGGTGACCCACGGAAGAAGCTTTATGAATGGCCGCCAGGTGGGCTGTGGGCATGGGGTCTGCTTTCACTGCAAGGCGAACAGTTCCGCCCAGAGACGGACTGTGGTTCCTGGGCCACGGCTGGGAGGGGGGTGGGTAAGGGTGGGGGCCGAGATCCTATCTGTGAACCCCGCCTGGGGGAGACCCAGCCCAGGACCCTGAATACCCAGCTTTCCTGAATACTTTTTTTTCAGGGGAGGAAGGCAGGCGCCTCCAAAGAAGGGGTGATCCCTCCATCCTCCTACCACGGGCTGAAGGGTCCGGGCGAGGAGGCTCCTAGCTCTTCCTGGCAGGACAGACCGCCGCCATCACTTCCTATCTTATGTGCCAAATGGGGTAACTTGAATCAGTTAAGGCACGATTGAACTGCCTGAAGTCCTGGAAAATTGGTGGGTGGAGCCCCAAATCGACTCGCTTACTTCTGCCCTGAACACCCAGGCCACTGCCCACCCCCTCACACAAGGGCTCCTGAGTTCCCACTGAGGATGACCCCTGCCGTGGGGCAGGCACTGCCCACCGAGGGGCTTTGTTACCAAGAGACTACAAGGAGCTCCGCAGGAGCAGGTCACCCCGTTTTACAGATGAGGAGTGTGCAGCTCAGAGGCGGGGGACGCCAGACGCCGCGGTGGATGGAACGCAGCACGTGGGCTGAATGCGTGTCCCTTCATCTCACTGTGGGCTCTCCCACAGCAGACCGTGGGACAACTAGTGTGTCTGCTGATCCCAGGGAGCACATGAGGGAGCCACCGAGGGAGGCCAGAGGTGGGGGCAGGGGATAGAGCTTGTGTAGCTCGCACCCCAGAACAGAGCCCCCAGAACCAGGGGGGCCACATTTGTCCTCCAAGTGCACTTCCTTATGGGCTGAGCGTGGGCCCAGTCATTGGCTCCCCGGTCTACCCGCTGCCCTAGGGTAGAGAATGACCCCCGAATAGAGAAACAGAGACCCTCCAGCACAGGGGTGGACGTCGGTCTCCCCTACCTTGCCTCGCCACCCCCAGCCCAGGCCAAGGCCCTCTGCCTGCTCCAGTGGAGCCTTTGCGTCTGGCCTCCCAGGCACCAGAGATGAGATGAAGGGAGTGTCCCCCAAGGTCTGCCTGCTCCTGGAAAGAACCCCACTCTCTGCACGCCCCCACCACCCCTCACAGCTGCACCATCACCATGTGCCTTGCACACAAATAATGCAGTGCTTCTCCTTCAGGGCACACCCGCCACCCCAAGGCACCCAGGGCTCCCACCCCACCGCTCATTCCCCTGGGGTCCAGGGCAGCAGGTCCCTCTCCAGGCACTGTCTCCCCTCCCCACTCTCTGTCCCCAGTCCCTGTTTCTTCTTCATAACACGCACCACCATGCCACATGGGCCGTTTCTCCGCCAGCCCCAGGGACTGGCTGACAAGCCCCCTGCCCTCTGCTGGGCCCGCGGCCTGGGCGCCCTCTGCCAGGGCTGACGGGGTGCCTGCGCAGGCACGCGGAGCCCTCAGACTGGCACCCACGGGCAGATCCCGTTAATGAGGGCGCCCAGCCAATGACCTATGGCATGAATACATTAGGTGGGAGTCTGGGGTGAGGTTTCTAAGCAGGCCCCTCATTAACACCCTGCCAGGTCTCCTGCTGAAACAGTGCCAGCTTGTCTCGGGGGAAGGCAGGGACCCGCCAGGGACAGGAAAGAGACAAGTGCTCGGAGCGATCTGGGCTGAAACCTAACCTGTGTCGCCTCCTCGCACAGGAACTGGGCCCCGCTAAGTCATTTGGACACAACGTAGTTTTCTTGCCAAAATGTGGAGGGAAGGCCATTTCCGGATTCCAGGAAATAGGAAATGGATATAGCAGGCAGCACTCTGCCCAGGGACCCGTCCACCAGAGGGGGCTGGAAGGGATTGACCACCTGGGGCTACTTCTTTGATGATGATGATGATGATAATGATGGTGATGAAGAAAAGTTTTAAGGAGCATCTAATTACACTGTGCCACTCTGCAAGGTATTTTTATAAAACTTGTCTCATTTAAACCTTGCTACAGTTCAGGGAATAGGCATTATTACCCCATTTCACAGATGAAGAGCTGGATCCTCAGGAAAGCCGTGTGGCTCAGCTTGGCTTCTCTGAGACCACTGGCAGCTGGAGCAGGGTCTTGGCGGGGGACCCCGTGTCAGAGCCCAGCACCTGCTGCTGTCTGAGGTTCTGTCTCAGGCCCCGAGAGGGTAAATCCCCTCTCTTGGCAGTGATCACGGCGTGCTCCTTCATGACACAGGATGACCGCAGGGCTGCATGGCCTCCCTGGCACACCGGAGAGCTCCCCAGCTTTGCCCACATCTTCGTCCCCAAGCCCAAGTGGCCTTGGAGCACTCTGGGATGGCCACTGGCTGAAAGACAGGGCAACCCGAGGGACAGGTGAGAAGAGGCCGGGTCAACACAATGGGACCCCAGATTGATGAGGAAGGGCATCTCAGGTGTGACCCCTGCACCCCCCACTAAAGAGTCAGGCTCTGGGGCTTGGACAAGCTCCTGACACTTTAATGATGGATGATAACAGCCTCGAATAGTTCTCCAGTGAGTTCCAGAGAAAACCGACCACACCAGACTCTCCTTGGCGGTGGGGAGGGGGGCGGGTCTTGGCCAGACTCACACACACTGACCTCCCCAGGACCCAAGCACTGCCCAGCATCGCTGACCATGAGATACAGTCACCTGCCTCCTCCCTTCAGCAATGCTGGCTTACACCCGTCCCCACCTCCAAGCAGGGGGGCGACCCTGTGGCCCTTAGCCCGCCCACTGGGATTTGGGTATTCACAAAGGAGAGAAGGAAAAAAGGCCCCATGTTTGCTGAAGTCCCACCACTGCCGGTCACTGTGGAGTTTTCCAGACTCACCCACACTGCAGCAGGTTTGAGTACCTGGAAAGTATCCCATCATGCGGACGGACGCAGCTCCACTTATGTATCCATTCCTCCACTGACGGCACTGGAATGTTGCCACCTTCCCGCCACTGTTACAAATAATGCTTCTATGAACACGCGTGTAACAGTTTTTATGTGGACATGTTCTCCTGCCTGCTGGGTGTATCTCTGGGAATAGAATTGCATCCTGGGTCAGAAACTGCCGGACTGTCTTCCACAGGGACTGCGCCATTCTACATTCCCGCCAGCCCTGTCTGAGGGCCCTGATCGGTCCCCATCCTCACCAATACTTGTCACTGCCTGGGCATCTCTAACCTGTAATCCGCACAGCCCTACCACTGCACAGAGGCCACGGTGTGGCTACCCGTGCCCCACCTGTACCTGTACACCATTTAGGTACTTAGTGTCGTGGGAAATGGTGAAATTCGTGTCCAACAGAACGAGCAGGTTCATTCTTTAAAAAAGGTTGTGTACGTGTTACAGGGAGGCTTCCTGAGGCGGTACACACTAAGGGAAGTAGGACTGTGGGGAAGAGGGAGATCAGTTCTGAATGTGAACACCCATGTGCCCTGCAGGCTGGCTGGCCTGCTCACAGCTCAGCCATAGCCTCCTCGCCGAGGAAGTGGAAAACCATTCTCCCGAGGGAGAGCCTGAGAGGCGACACTTGTAGCATCTGTTGTTGGAAGCAACCTCAACCCACGTCGGGGCCTTTCCAGGCATGCCCCAGGGGGCTCCCCGGCTCTGCCTTCTGGGACTCAATACGTCGAGCGTCATCTCTTTGCAAGCCACATCCACAATGCTTCTGCCTGCTTTCTGCAGAGGGCTAGGCTCGCTGTCCGCCAGGGTCACACACTGGCACCGTGGATCCTCACAGCAGCCCTGGGCGGGGGGTGCACCTCTCCAGGTGACCGAGGCTCACGCGGAGCTCAGGACGATGAGGGTTCACACAGAGATCACAGCCAGGCAGCGGCAAAACAGAACAGGAACCTCGGCCTGGCCACAGCGGTCCTCTCGGCCACGCCCAGTATGCCTCCTCGCCCCTTCTTTCCTCAGTTCTTGTCCACCTCTCCCTCTCCATGAGTGGGCAAGGGATGGTCCCAAGAGTAATGGTCTGGGCTGGGAGCCCTACAGAGGGGAGTGGACGGGTTTGCAGGCAGATTGCTCCGAGTAACCAGACAGGAGGCACCTCTCTCAGTTCCCGGCCCACCGCCATCAGCACCGCCCCTCAGAGCCTGCCTGGTCCAGCTGTTAACAGCATCCCTGGTATCATGACAACGAGAGGCTGGCAGTTTTCAGCTGCAATGGACTCCTCTTCGGCTGTGCGCGGAGAGTCCATTAACAATGCCCTCTCCTCTAAAGCGTGGCGTCCCCAGGTTAAATTCTTTATAAACACGTGTTTATTTTTAGAGAGCTGCCGTGTGGGCTATTATTGAATGCTTAAGCAGTTCCTTAAGATGGGGGTCACCAAAGGCTTCCTCTGTAGAAAAACCTCCACATAATACCGCCTGCCGAACAGTGCCAAGAGGGAGAAAAGAAAGAAAAAAGGCTTTTATTTGTAAGGAAGGAGGAATGTGATGGTGGGGGGAGGTTCTCTGAAAGCATTTCTGTTGAAAGAGGCAGACTTGTATGTTCCCATTCAATGTGGAAATGGACTCTATCAAGTTTATTTTTCCGGGTGTTTTGAGTGACAATGACAGCGCCGGCTCCAGGTGCGGAGGACGAGCTGTGCCAAGGAGACGTCTGCAGGTCTTGAACACAGGGTCTTGTCCAAGGCCAGGGGTTAATGGAAGCTTCCCAGTGCCCTTGCCTACATTTTGTTCCCATCCCAGGCATGGAGCCAGCAGAAGAAAAAAGCCCATGGTTGTCAGGCCGTACGCGGGAGCTGGACAGGAAGCTGTGGGGGGTCCCCTGTTCTGGAGAAGGGGGATTTTGTGAGATGCTGCTAAGGCTTCTCATGGTTGCCTCCCAATCTCTGCTGACCCGATCCGTCTGGGAAGCACCGCGATCATCAGACAAAAGCCCCACCAAGCCAATGGCCTCCAGTCACCTGGACTCAGGGGCGGTCTGGTAGCTGTAAATGAAACTGGAGTTGGCTTTGCTTGGTGTAAGACCAGGAGCTCTTCCTCCTTCAGACCTTCCTGCCTCCCAGCAGCAGCCCCTGCAATGCAGATTCCTAGGGAATCATCGAATAGGAAATGTTCTTAAGAAAAACATACGGGAGGGGGCGGGGGGACAGGGAAGAGAAGGAGCCACAGGAAGGAGCAGGAACTTGCCAAGTCCCACAGAGGGCAATTTTGGTGCAGTCCCTGGGGAGGGTGTTGGGGACACACCTCAGAGTTGTCTCAGGCAGGGTCATGGGCGTTGGGGTATTTGTATCTCAATTCCCAGGTACTTCTGGTCCTTCCTGTACGTGGGCTAAGCAGACTTTTCTGCTGCCTGAGGGCAGTCCTGCAGCCAAATGGCCACTGTTGGCTCTCGGGGTTGGAAGTGCATCAGCAGACAGTGGGTCAAGTGAAAATGGGCAAATGACCGCAGGGGTTCCGGGTGAAGCGCCCGCAGCCTCTGACACAGCCTCCGGGCTCACGTCCCCCATTTGGATGAGATGAATTCTCAGGTCGTTTCTAACCATAATTTCCTCCAGCTCTGCAGCCTCAAGATACTATTCCAGTCCCCAGAAGGTGACCCCCAGGGCTCAAAAAAAGCAAAAACACTGCAGCCATCCAAAGGCAGTGGGGGCTTCTCAGCACCGGGCCTGCCAGGACAGGGGTCCTCCTCGTAGGCAGCTCCAGCCCCAAGGCACCATGAACAGCCATGAACCTCTCCCAGCAGCTCTGGCTCTCCCATGACAGGCCTGCTGCGTCTAGACAGCAGAGATGCCGTGTCATGGAGCGAGTGCCAGCTTGTCACTCTTGGTACAGGCTTCCTTGGGCGCCTTGGCCTTTTTACCAATAGTCACAGGGTGGGGGGTGGAGACATGATGGAATGTTCATACCAGGAAGTGCTGAAGAGCCAGGGCTGCCGCTGCCCCCCGAGAGAAACGAGCCCCAGGAAGGCAGCTGCTGTGGTGCCTAGAAATTAGAGAGGGCTCTGGGAGTCAAGAGGACTGGATTTGAATTCTGGCTTTGCCTTTCCCAGCTGTGTGACCACGGGCAAGTGACAGAGTCTTGTTTTCCCCATTGCCAAACCACACATAATCTTCAGGCTGTCGAGAGAAGTAAACTGGATTTCATATGCAAAGTGCTCTGCATGTAGTAGGTGCTTTGAAACATGATTGCCCCTTCACATCTTCCTTTTATTCATTTCTTCTCATGCTCGTTGCATTTCTTATTACAGTGCCCAAGAAATACTGTTGAAAAAATGAGTATGTTGGCTGGCTGGCTGGATGACGAACAGATGGATGGATGGATGATGGATATTGGATGGATGGTTCATTGGATGAATGATATACGGATAAATAATTGGTCGGAGGGTTGGATGGACAGATGGATGGATGAAAAGATGGATTTCCAAATGGGAATCAGTGCTCTGGGCCCCTCTCTGGAGGTGACACAGTCAGCAGGAATGATGAAAGAATTTGTGTTTCTCTGACAGGGTTTTCCCATTTTCCTCTTCCTTCCATGTGCTCTGTGCTTTTCTCCGTCTCCTTTTGCCTTCCTCCAGCCGGACGCCTACTTGCCTGTGGTCAGGGGGCAGCCTGCTCCCTGGGACTGGCTTACCTCCTAGCAGGGAGCTTTTAGGAAATATCCTGGGAGGAGTGCTCCAGGTTATGGGTGTCAGGTCTCCTTGGAGTTTGGGTCCCTGGGAGGCTGTGGCTGGGTTGGATCCTTCCCTCTGGAGCCCCACCCCCTAGCCTGCTAACACTCAGCTTTGTTCTCCTCTTGTTTTGGGCCTGACTGCTACAGAACAGACCGGGGCTGGGGGGAGAGGAAAGAAGTGAATGGTATTCTATTACCAAATGGACCCACCCTTGTGCTCCAGGGGTCCCGCACCCCGTACTAGGTCGCCTTACCCGCTGCCAGAGAAAGATGTCTCTCAATGCCAGAGATTGGTGAAAAGGAAAGGGATTATTTATTTAAAGAGTTATAGAAACTAAAGAGTAATGACTTAATGTCTTCATTGAGATGCCAAAGTCCTTTAGAATACCCACAAATGCACAGTCCTTCCTTTCTGCTCTGCCCAGTCTGGGGTACCGTACCTCAGAAAAAGAAACAGAAGTCCATGGTTCTTCTCTGCCCAAGCCGTGTGGTCCCCAAAAAGACCACCAAAAAGACATCACATGGCTGCGGAGCCTGGGTTTAAATCCCAGTGCCAACCTTCCTCTGCCCCACCCTTTCCGACTCCTCCCACAACTGGCCACAGCTGCCAGCATTCCCGTATTCTTCCAGTTTTTCTGGGCTGCCATAGTAAATCCGGGCAGGTGTGGCCCTGTGGTGTGGAGTCAATCATCTCCAAGCTCTGACGCAGGCTCTGTAACCAGGGGGAGTTGCCTCCCAGTTGCATCCTGGGTTGAAGTTACTCCCATCTCCCTGGCTCAAAGCATGGCCACAGCTGTTTACCACGAAAATATCCATGAAACCAGTTAAAGGTTATAGATATGTTAAATGACTGTTCTAGAGGTTATCTGCAAAACTGTTGCTATGCAAAACAGCTCTCAATGGCCCTGCTCCATGTGTCCCATCCCCCAGCTCAGACTTGTGGGGGTGAGGACATCCTAGATATTTTTTTTCTAATATTTCCTGGACACCAAGTTATGGACCCCATTACAAATCCCTACTTGCCCCCCTCCCCCCTTCGCTGCAACCTGTTACATGACCTCTCTGCTTGGCTACTCCATTGGCTGCTTTAAACGCTGTGCCCTGTCTGGTCTTTGATTCCCTGCTCTGCCATCCTGCTTGGAACCAGTGTCCCTCAGCCCCTGGGCCCCAGCCTGGCTTGACTTCCTGCCTTGCACTCACCTCCAGGATCAGCATGCAACCTTCTCTGAACTGATGAATACAATCCTCACCTTATTTTGCCTTGACAGGGTGCTTCTGGTGACTTCCCTGGCCCCACCCACTCTCTGGCTCCCCTATGTCCCCATCCCTGTCCCACATCTATGCCCTGGACCTATGACGCCCTGATCCTTCCATCTGCAGTGCCCATGGTCACCCAAAACCCCACCATTTAATAAATAAGAGAATCCATATCCCCTCTTCCAAGGGAGAAGAACAGGGTCAGAGAAGAAAGGGGAGTTGGCCAAGCTCCCTGGGGCCTGGCTGAGCCATCCACGCTCAAGTCCAGTATTAATTAATAACAGAGATGGCTTGCTATGGGGGTGGGGGGACGGGAGGCTTGTGTTTAAATGGTACTGTGAGGTTCAAACGCAATTTGCGTTATTTTGTCTTTTTGGAGCCCCACACAAGTCTGGGAAGGGAGGCAGGAAACAGGATATTAGTCCCATTTTTCGGACGAGGATTTGTGCTGGCGAGGCTGGAAAAAAGCGTCTGGGTGTCGGAGTCAGGCTGACTCAGGTTTCAACCCCCGCTTTGCTGCTAACCCTCTTCGGGTCACCCTGCCTTGCCAGAGTTCATCTGAAAAGTGGGGATAATAATTCCTATTTTCTGCAGTAGCTGAGAAGAAAAAAAGTGAGACTGTGCATGTACTGAGCCAGCGGAAGCAGGTGGGCCACGGGGGATGCTCGACAGACGTCCTCTCACATGGGGAAGAAATGACCACCCCGGTTTCTCACCCCAGCCCGAAGTCACACCCTTGCCAGTGGCCTTGGGATGGGCGGAGCGTTCTCCCCATAGGTGGATGTGCCTGGGCCATGTGACTTTCTTTGGCCAATGGCGTGTGGCCAGCGGTGAGTGGGCCAGCTAGCAACGCGTATAAGCATTAAGAGACTCCCTTGCACTTTGGCCGGGGCCCTAAGAAGCTCTTCCTTGGGGAGCCGCCGCCTGTCCTTCCTGGGGCCCCAGAATGAACACACGGGGAGCAGACTCACCCACCGGGCACTCTGTGCCAGACCCACGGGGCCAGAGCTACGTGGCTGAGCCCAGCCCACCCGCAGCTTGTGAGGACAAGTGCCAGGGAAAACTACTGAGTTTGGGGTGATTGTTATACAGCGTGCTGTAGCAACAGATAACCGATGCACGTCCGATCCTGCGGGGCCCCCTGCGGGCTCACTGACACACCTGGAACTAGACTCAGCTAGACCGCTTCTCTCTGAAGAAGGATTCGAGCATGCTCGCCCCCCCCCCCCCCCCCCCCCCCCCCCCCCCCCCCCCGCCCCAGTCCAGAGGTTTCGCTGCCCTGGCCCACACCATGCAGACACAGCAGAGCTCCTCTCCACTCAAGCAGCACCCAGCACAAACGCCCCCGCAGGCAGGAGAAAGCAGCAGAGGCCAAGGTCTGCGTGAGTCTCCGCCTCTGAAAGGGTCTTTTGTTCAGTGTCGGCTCTGCCGGAGGGGCTCACATTCCCAGATCAAGCACTCAGCACACGTTAGGGACAGAGGGGTACGTTTCACTAAAGCTGCCCACTTCAGTTTTCTCTTTGTCAAAAAAAAAAAAAAAAAATTCCAAGTGCTTCATGGGTACGTTTAAGGGCCTCATTACCTTCTGAGTGCTTTATCGTCATTACCATGTCTTCTCGCACAACCACAGGAAGACCTTGACGCTGGATGCCGCTGCCTTCTGCTTCGGGGGCACCTCGCCTGGCGTGGAGGCATTGTTTCCCGGAGTTACGGATGCCTGGTGTGAGGGGCTTGGAGAGAGAGGAAGCTCTCCAGGTAAATAGATACACTTCTGTTTCCATTCAAGGCGCTGAGCCCTCCCTTCACCTCCGGTGGGGCTGGGTAAATCGTCTCTGCTGAGCAGGGCTGAAAGGGCTGAAAAGGAAGAATTTTCCTTGGGGACCTCCATTTATCTCGGTAGATTGTGAGGGAGAGACAAAGAGAAGGGAGCTGGTGCTGGGCATGCATGAGCTGGTGCTGGGTGGCTCTGTCTGCTTCTGGCTGTGGAAATTGGACGGGGAGGGTGAAGGGCACCGGAATGCAATGGACTTTCTCTCCTCCCTGAGGCACTGATGTCTCACGAAGCTATCTGGTACCTCCTGGCCTCCGCTAAATGGAAGGTCAGGGCCCTCTGCTTCTGGAAGGTGGTCGGACTTGGTGCCCCCTGCGGCTGCATGGGCAAGAATTCTGTCCCGTCGGCCCCAGTGCTGAGCTTCCCACCCAGCAACCAAAACAAAGGTCTTTTGTCCTCTATCATTGGCAAAGCAGCATCCTTCCTTAACCTCTGCGCAAGGGAGGAGGGCAGCAGAGCATGGAGAGAAACTGAGGCCCAAAGGCTTACAGGTGAATGCGTTACCCAGCCCGTGCATGCAGAGCCAGGCGGGGGCTCCGGCCCCAGGACACTTTCTGCTGCTACCAGGAACGCCCCCCAAATGGATCTCTCTACTCTTTTATACACAAAATGGGAAGTGCACATAGAAACCACAGATGTATTCACCAAGCATTGATTAGGCGCCTACTGTGTGTTGGGAACTACTACTCTATGTGCTAAACAGCAGTGATTCTGAGGCCAAATCACAGGCCTGGAAACCGGAAGGGAGACATGTGCCACGTGGTTGTGTGGCTGTCTCCTCCCAGCAGTGAGACAGAGACATTCTAGAAACTCCCAAATGCGTGTCTCCTCCAGGCAAGGACAGTTTGCCTGGCGTAGGGGCCTGTCTTAGTGGCGTCTGCCTCAGAGAGAGAGCCCCTTGGTGGCCAAGAGTGGCAGAACGGGCGGTGGGAGGGGCCCCACCAGGGCAGGGATCCCTGGGGAGGCAGTGAAGCCCACTGGGTGCGGCCCGGGGCTCCTCAGGTGGAAGCCGGGCGGCCCTGCTACCTGGTCACCTCGGAGCCTGCAGGAGGCAAGAGTCAACTCCACCTCCCAGGTCTGTGCCCTGCGTAGGTGACAATACAACCCCCCTGTTGACAGAACCAGGGGAGAGTGGGAGGGGAAAGTGAGGAGTCCTGTTTGGGGCCTGTTGCGGGGGAGGGCTCTCCAGGACATTCCCAGGCTGACCCCAGGGCACAGTCGTGTGGCTGTAAGTTTGTTTAGACAGCTCCAGGGCTGGAATATAGGTTTGGGGTCGTTGACGAGCAGATGGCAGGTGGTGTGATGGCCTGGAGAACCTGTGGGGCAGTGAGGAGGCGGTGACATCGATGGTAGGAACAGCCAGACAGGCGGGGAGGGGGTAATGGGGCCCTAATTGAACAGTCGTCCCTGAGATGAAAGCCAAGGAAGGACTGAACGAGAAGAGGATTTGCGGTGTCTGGGGTGGGGGTTGGTGGGATTCATCGACCACAGGGGCAACATTGAGGGAGTGTCTCCACAGACCAGCACAGCACTCGTGTGTCCACAGTCTCAGTGAATTCCACGCACAGGGACTCTCACTTGGAGCCCTGACAGATTCCCAGGGGATTCTGCTCCTTCCCAGGTGACATCCTATCATAAGGTCACTTGGAAGTCACAGAGACGGTCCCAGTTTTCAGAATGTCCAGAACAAGTGATCAAGCCCTATTGTCAGTTTGAAGGTGGCACTGTCTCCCTGCCTGAGCGGGACCTGCCCAGGCTGGTGGGAAGGACACAGGGACCCCTCTGTCCCCTGCCCGCCTGCTCCTCCACTCAGCCCAGTGTCCCAAGGCAGAGCCCCTGCCAAGAGCCTCCCCTGCCCCACATTCCGGCTCCTTTGTTCCGTGTCCCGACCTTCCTGAGGAGCCTCGGAACTGTAAGACCAGTTTCTGCTTCGAGCTCACTTGGATGACAAGGTGTTGTGCTGACCCTGTGCCCCCTGATGCAGGAAGAATGCCACACTGGCATGGCATTGAAGACCACCCAGACCTCAGAAGGAGCAGGCTCAGGGCTGTGGGGCACACGGACAAGACCTGGGAGGCAGGCTGGGTTCGTTCAAGGGATTAGGGAAACAGAGGCAGTGCTCGGAGAGGCCGCTGGACAGGGGCGGGACAGCTTCCCCAGCCCCCCGGAGTGGCACCACTGCGCACCTTCGGACCCAAAAGGCTCCTTTGTGTTCTGAATGCTGTTTACAGAGCTGATCTCCCAATTCAAGGAGAAAAAAACTTGGTTGTTTTTAAGAATGGAAAACCAAAGGCAATTAAAAAAGAGAGCAGGGAAAACCCATCAAATGCCGTAGACTTCATAAGAAGCGTTTCTCACACTGACAAGAGGGAAGTAACAAGGGGGTGTTCTCGTTATTTTTCCAGAGGGACGGCCTATATGCCAGTGGAGAGGAAGCTATAAAAGATACCGGGGAAATGCAATAACTGGCTGTTTCAGTGCATGGGACTCGGGTTCTTTGGGGGCAGGGAAAGCCACAGCGGAGCACTTTAGACAGCCTACTTAATTCTGAAAGAAAAGGAACATCATTTGCGATTTCAATGGCAGCCCCTCACCGGGCTCCACCACCGCCTCAGCAAGGAAACCGGTTGCCATGGCAACTTCAGGTTGCATCATTAAGAATTTTTAAAATGTTCAGAGTTGGGAGGCAGGGCTTTAAACATAGCGGGAGAGAGAGAGAGAAGTGAGGCCTGAGAAGTGAGCGAAGGAAGTAATCCAGGGATTGGCGGAAGTCTTGGCAAGAGAGGAAATTTGGGAGTGGACCTCCTCTCACGTCGAGTGGATGTTTCTGGCTTTATTGTCTCTCCCAGCATCATGGGCGAAAATGACATCTTGCCTCCACCATCCTTGGGTTGCTCTTTATTTCTTGTCCTAATTTGATCATTTGATTCCTTATCCATTAAAAGGGAAAGGGGCAGAAGATGAAGAGGAGGGCAAGAAGGATCCTCACTAGCGGCGGTGTGTCTGGTTCAAGTTCTGAATGCATTGTCATATTTCAAGCCATTCTCCCAATGTTATTCCATGGTTTGGCCTTAAACTTGCCCCTCTGACAAAATATAAAAGCAAAACTTTGTACTCCATGTTCAACTTCTTAAAGTTGTCCTCCAGCTCTGTGTGGAAAACAAATACCAAGGTGTTCTTAGAATAATGCTTATGTCCAAAGAATGATTTTTATTCAAAGATCCACGGATGAGAGATTGTACCATCACTCCACCGCTGTGATACTATTTCTTTTTAAGAAATGTGGGTCTTATTTCTCTTTTACCCATATCTTCATGTGGAAGGAGGAGAAAATTCAGGTGACTATCAATCAGGTCATTTAGTTACCTGGGAAAGACCTGGAAATAGTCTTCTTTTAGCTTGGAAATCCCTTAACAATCCATGTCTGGGCTGTCAGTTCCATTTTGCACCCGTCCTGCTCCTGCTCACTGGCCTTTGTGATGTGGGTCCCCGTTTCAGTCCTCACATGCACCTGTCACAGGGTCGCAGCCCTGTGAAAGAGGGCTCACCCTGCCCAGGGAGGCTGCTACGGCCTAGGGCTCCACCCGTGCGGGGAAAGGCAGGTGTGCCATTGAGCAAGGCTGTGTGGTGACAACAAAGGGACCCGAACAGCCGGCCGGCCCCGCCGTGGGACAGCAATGCTGGGGCTTGGCGGGGGGTGGCGGGGGCGCCAGGCTGGAGCTGGGCTGCTGGGCCTCAGCCTCCACCAAAGAAGAGAAGACAGTCCCACCTCCTGTGGCCCGAGCAAGCCCTCCCTCCAGCCTCCAAACCTGTTTCTTCCAGTGGGAAATGAGCGTAATTATAACCACCGCTTCCCCAGAAGAGTTGGCAAGCGTACAGAGTGAGGGGAATGCAGGGGAGCCCTATGTGCATGGGAAAGGGTTACATGTGCATCAGGCCTCATCCCATGGGGGTCCAGCTGCAGGTTCCACACCCCTGCCTCGCACAAGCCAATGCTGGTCTCACAGATGAAGCAGCTCGGACCCAGCTCCCGCCGGGCCCTCAGGACTTTTTGAGGATGCTGTCTAGGCTCTGGGCTGTCTACAGACACACAAGAAACAAACCGGCCCAATACTGCTTGGTGCCCACACTGCCCGAAGCCATGTCAACTCTGTGGGGGCAGTGGCCCCAAGATGCCAGCCTCCTTACTCAAAAGGGTGCAGGGCAGGGCCCTGGGCAGAGGCTATGCAAGCCTCCCAGCATTCTGTGCTGGCTACTGCCCACACCCCTCAGCCACAAGGCTGGCCTTGCTGCTCCCTCAACCCTCCTCCCATGCCACCCAGACTGGGGGCCCCGCCACTGCCCCCCTAGCCTGAAAATGCACCCACCATGCAGCACAGGCACCTCCTTTTTCCCTCTTGTGCAAGTGGCCACAGGGGACCAGGGCCCCTCCCCCAGCTCTGTGTGCTCCAGCCAGCCCCATTCCCAAACGCACACACGGGTTCCTGTCTCTCGTGCATCCACCAGCCATCCCCCCAGCAGTCAACAAACATGCATGTGACACCTTTGCTAGACATTTGGCTGAGCCAGGAGACCAGCAAATGATGGCCGTGGGCCACATCCAGCTTGAAGCCTGTTTTCATATATGAGGCCTCACTGGATGGAACACACGCGTGCCTGCTGGTTTACACGTTGGCCACGGCTGCGTTCAGGATACAATGGCGGAATTGGCCATTGAGACAGAGCTCATCATACAGCCCATAAAGCTGCAAATACTGCCATATAGGCTCTCTGGGTCTTTCCAGAAGCAATTATGCCAGCTCTTGGGCTAGACTCTTCACTGGTGGGGAGGGTGCGTCTCCCCCCGCCAGGTTGCTGACAGCTGAGCGGAGGGAGCAAGTTGTGGACGCTATGGTTCTACTACAGGGCGGGCAGGCCCGAGAAGGGGTCGAAGAAAGTGTTAAGGAGGCCCGGGGGCAAGAGCTGCCGGCCCGCAGAGGACCCAGGGAGGGTCTGAAGACTGGACCTTGCACGATGGATTGGCCTTGGCCATATGAAAAGGTCAGAGAAGGGCATCCACAGGCTTGGGGCTGCCTGGGCAAAGATGCCGGCCCAGGAACTGGAGCTCCGGCCCCAGGAGGCCGCGGGTGCTGTGCTCAGGTATGAAGGACAGATGCATCTGGAGGGACACGGCTGGAAAGGGGGGTCTGGACAGGGGCCGGGAGGGCCTGGAATGCCAGCATAAGGAGGTAGGAGTTTATTCTCTAGACACAGCCAGTTTTTTAAAAAGTTTTTGAGCTGGGGAATAAATGGGGAAGCTGTGCTTTGGGACCATTAAAAAGGCAGCCAGGTGGAGTACAGACTAGAGATTGATATTTCCAAGAGAAATTAAGCCTGAAGATTTATTCTTCCCAACCTAGTCAAATGAAGTAATGTATAAGAAGGATTTTGTAAGCTATAAAATGTATGGGATTATTATGATTATTTATTATAACAATAATGCTAACCCAGGTAAGATTTAGGCCTTTCTGCTCAGATTCATTTCCATGTTTCAATCACTTTAACAATCCCCCCATCCTGGGTTGTATTTTGACTTCCTCAGACTGCCGTCGTGGCCCACACAATACTGGGTGGGATGTGATTAAGCAGGAATGCCTGGGCTTTCGAATCCAAGATTGTTCTTCTCGATGCGACACAGAACACGCCATGGCATTGTAATGTCACACAACAGGGGAGAGAACTCTACGTGGGACAGATCGGCTCCTGCCAATGGGGCCTGGACACGTCCTTGATGTGGCCTTGACCCTGAAGGGTGTGACTCTGCCGTAATCAGTGTCGCCAAAGGGCTGAGCCAAGGGATGAAGAGCGGCAGCCGCACGCAGCCCCGCCAACACAAGGAGGAAATGACCTGACAAAGGCTGGGTGTGGGAGATGTCACCGCCCAAGGAGGGGACAGGGGGTCACTCCGAATGTCCACTGGAGTCAGGAACCAACAATTCATGTAACTAAAGAGCTATGATCGGAACTGTGTCTTAAAAAGTGATGCTAAAAATCGTGAAATCAAGTTTATTTTCCTTAGTAATAGCCTATAGGTCTTAATGGCAGTGAAGCATGAGTTCTTAGAATGAGTATGCAGTTGGTTGGCTGGTGAGGAGACGTGAGTTTTCCAAAAACCCCCAGCGGGGGCTTTAAGGAGCAAGTGTATCCTGAAGCCCTGGCACAGTTGCACTGCTGTTTGCAAGAAGACAGTGTGCCCCCATGGTCATTGCACCCCCCCGGCCCGGTCCTGTGACAAGCAGCCCATGGAGCGGGCTGGACGGAAGCCTGGTTAAGCTCGGCTGAGCCACAGACCCATGAGACAGCAGGGAGTGTCTGTTTAGGAGACCACGAGACTTGGCGGTGGTGTGCACACATCACAATTGCTACAAACCCTAGCACACCCCCCTCTTCCCTGCAATCTGTGAGCACCCACAAACATTATAACTTCTGTCTTCACAAAATCTACGGTACACAGTTGCGGTGTAGTCGGTTCTGCCAGAGAGCAGGAAGGGAGGTCAAGGTCGCTCTGGGTTGGTTGGTTTGTTTTGGCGGGAAGGGGAGCTGTCTGTTGTTTATTCTCTGCACCAAGAAGCACTCTGGTGAGGCAGTGGCAAGTGTGGCTCCCGGAGCCCACATGCCTGGACTGGGACCCCAGCTCTATTAGTCTGGGCGAAGGACGCAGCCTTGCTGTTGATCTGTGAGATGGACGTGGCTGTGTCTCTGCAGCTGAAACGGTTTGGCAAGCTCGTGGGGCAATGCACTGAGCTGCTGTGTGGCACTGGGAGTCACTCATGCCTGGCACAGCGGACGCATCCCATCAGGTGGCCGTTCCACTGACTACAAGCCCACAGCCATGTCACAGCCTCCTCTGTTGTCCCAGGGCCAGAACACACAGCCTGGTGCATCGTAGGTTCTATCTGAATGGCATGTCCTGGTGTCCTCAGCAGGTGACGCTAACCCAGAGGTCAGCTCTGCCCTTCCTCGGGCCCTCAGAGCCCCTGGGGGAGTAAGCAGTTGCAGGGAATGTGAAACACTTTCCAGTCACCAATGGAAGGCCAGAGGGGGTTGGGGGGGTCCTGGAAATGCCATCCCAGCTAGGTGGCCCCTCCCAGACCTTCCCGCAGGGGAGGCATGAACCTGGGGAGGAGCTGGCCTCGGCTGGCCATGAGAAAGGACAACGGCACCGCTCCCACACCTGAGCTCGTGGCCTCAGCTTTGCGCCAATGACACCGTTATAACAGAGGCACATCCCTGGGACACAATCAGTCCCGAAGTTGGAGCCAAGTCGCTATTCTGTTTGTCCCTGGAGGGCAGGAGCCCTCCACCTCCCTCCAAGCACTTGCCCTCTGTTCAAAGTGGGAAGGAAGGTATGGCCCAGCTCTCTGTGTCCCTGGCTCTGGCCACCACTTTTCAGGTCCCCACAGCTTGCCTGTCTGTGAAATGGGACAACGATGACCCTCTGTGTGTGAGCTCCCTCCAGGGAAGTGGGCAGGCGGCAGAGCGACCCTCACTGGGCACCGATCGCCATCCCACGGCCCCGCTTTGCTCTCTGTCCCCCAGGGTCTCCACCCAGTCCCCGCTCCCGGAGAGCAGAGTCCATCTGTGGCATGCGTTTCAGCCTTGCTGGTTCAAAAACGCGGTTTTCCTAGAGTGCCACCCAGCGCGGGGAGTGGGGAGTAATAACATGTGTTTGGTGTCTTTGATATTAATAGCACCGAGTGTCACACACTATGACAGTGATGAAGGTGGGTATGGACGCGGGGCCCCCTCTCCCCTGGAAGGCAACGCTCCCCCTTGCAAACAGAAAATAAACACAGCCCTGGCACAGTGCAAACGCCAATAACTGTGAAATTTTGATTAAATAATAGATATGTGTTCAGAAGCACTGCTTTATAGCATGTGATTAAGAAAGATAAGTAGACATTCTCAGAGCTCTAATGGTAATAATTACCACAGCACATCAAGTGCAGAATATGACACCAGAGGGCCATTATTAACCTTTCCCAGGGTTATTTTTTGGGGTGTATTTCTGACACCATGGACACCGGCCTTCAGAAACTAAAGAAAACCAGGGCTCAGGCGAATGCCCTCAGCTATTGCCCTGATCCTTCTCAGGATCAGGACGGGGGAGGGGTCGGGTGAGGGGGGAGAGACCGAGAGCAACAGTGTTTGGGGGCATAAAAACTCTTTTGTACCAAACAGATGCTTGTTCAATATTGAACATCTGCCCAGTCTTATGAAGATTTGTATTAACATTTCTGCAACTGTCAGTAATTCCAAAAACTGACAGAGCTTCCCTGTTTACATTTTTGCTATAAATAACACACTTAGACCCAGGCTTTTTTTTTTCCTGCTTGCATGCAATTTTTGGTCCCTGACATATGATCCCCAACTGCTCAGCACTTCCTGTCTTGCCCCGAGGATGCAGAGGGTTGGTGCCAGCTCTGCAATCACAACCCCTTCTTTGCTCTCCCTCAGGGACTGCCCCAATGCCTCACCCCGGCTTTAGGCCCTCTGTGCCCCTAAGCTGCCCTCTACTCTATGCCCAGTGCATCAGTTAGCTCTTGCTGCATAACAAGTCATCCTGACACGGAGTGGCGTCCTATAGTGATCACTTATTTTGCTTCTGATTCCATGGGTGGGAGATTTAGGCACAGTATTTTTTCTGGCCTCGGTGGGGTTCCCACCTGCGTTGGCACTCAGCTTCCAGGTTGGCCAGGGGCTGGCTGGCCTAGGACGGTCCCCAGGATGGCTCATCTCTGCTATGTGCTCTCCCAGCCTCCAGCAGGCCAGCCTGGGAGCACCCACGCGGCAGAAGCCGGGATCCACGAGACCAAGTGGCAGCCGGCATGGTCTCATGAGGCCGGGGCTCAGAAATTCCTGCTCCATTGTTGTCATCATTTCAGCTCCATTCTGTTAGTTGAAGCAAGTTGCAAAGCTAGATTCATAAGATCAAGAAATGGAGTCTACCCAGTGACAGAGTGCGAAGTCAGGTTGCAAGGGTGCGCAGGCTGGGAAAAAACTGTGGTCACTTTTGTAAACAAGGTTCCACCCAGATACAGCTTCTCAGCCATTACCCAGTGACCCTCGGAGCGGGGCAGGCAGGGTTTGTCCTCATTGCTTTACAATTAAGGAAGGAACTGTAGGAGGCTAGGTGATTTGCCCAAGGTTGCTTGGCTACTAAGAGACACCATGAATCAAAAGCAAAGGCACTGGATGCCTGGAGAAGGTCAACAGCAGGAAACGCTCCCAAGTGGGCAGTACGGGCACTCTGGGGGCTGGCTGTCACCCCCAGCTGCCACCGCTGCCAATGCGCAGGGCGGGCTTTCTGGCGAGTGAACTCGGCAGCCCCGGACGCCGGCACTTGGAGCGGCATCAGAAGGTCCACTTATAATTTCACTGATTTATTTCTTCCACCATCTCATTCAACAAAGGAATGAGGCCGTTTCCAAAAATGGATGCAAATGTGAAAGGACAAGAATGAACAAGCGTGTCCTGGCGCCCCTCCCTGAAGGCCCGAGCGGAAGTGCGCATGACGGGGGGGGGGGGGTGAGGACCCACGCACGGTCTGGCTGGACTCAGCCTAGCACAGCGGTCCCAGCCAGAGACCGGGCCGACCCTGACGGCGGGCGCTGGGAAACTGTATGAGGTCGTCTTTGGGGGTGCAGCCAGGGAGGTGGGAGAAACTGCTGGCGTCTAGCCGAAGAGTTTTGGGTCCCAAACATGATGCAGTCCCACCCAACAGGGAATAGTCCGACTAAAACACCAGTAGCACGTTGTTTATCAACTAGTGGCCTCAAAGGGCCCCTGTGAAGATGGGCCTAAGAACAGCGAGCTTCAATGGAAGCAGCAGTGTGTCATATTCACACAGCTGGGTGGCGTACAAAGTCACACGTGTGTTTCGTCCTTTAATTCTCACCATCGCCTTGTCAGATACAGCAGATCTGATACCTGTTTTCCCAACAAGAAAACTGAAACTCAGCGGTGTTCATTGCCTTGCTCAGACAGGTCAGGTCAGGTCGTTCCAGAAGCAGGTGGCAGGAAGGATGAAGGGCAGAGGGAGCAGGGATGGTGGGCACGTCTGAGAGCTGAGGAAGTAGAGGGAAGGGGGAGGGTTGGGGAGGAGCCTCAGACCACAGGGCAGCCAGCCCTGGGGGCACCAGAGCAGACTGCCTGTAAGAGGCAGCTCATTGGTGGGGCAGCAACGGTCCAGCTGCACAACGCGCTGAGCTCCGTCATTGGTTGGGGACAGCTGGGGGAGGGTGTGCCCTGGGGGTGAGCACTGCTGAGGGCTTGAAAGCACAGTGGCCGAAGGCTATTTGCCAACACCCTGCCCCCAGCAGTTTCTCTGGAAAGGACCTCTGGGCAGGACATCCACCGCTGTGGCCACCACATCACAATTAGGAAGCGGTGGCATCAGATGAGGAAGAACAAAGCGGAAGACCTGGAGCATGAAGGTCTGGGGGCGCGGGGGTGGGCAGACCATGGGGAGCCTGAGAAAATCCTGGAGCCAGCCGACTGAAAAGCCGGATGGGCAGAGACTCCGAAACCAGTATCAACCACTAGGACTGCTACTTTGCTTGGACCCATGTAGCCAGAACATGCTGGAAACTTGGAGCAAGTTGCCAGACTCCATGTTCATGGGATGGCCTGATGAGAAGGTCCAATTAGCCAAAGGCTTTGCAAATGCAAAAGCCACGGAGCCCTATTTAAAGAGGTGACGAGAAAACAAACAAAAGAAGGGTTTGGGGGCTGAGACCGTCTGCCTTCCAGGGTGGCATTTTCTGGTGACGGTTGCTACAAAAAGCCTCCTGCTGGCGTCTTCCAGCTGCGTGTCACATCACGTGGGCACCCTGGCGTCTGAGAGGCTATATTGGGGCCCTGGTGTCACGGGGCAGGAAGTCAGTGATGCAGAACCTCTGAGTCACCCCCGAGCCAGAGACACGATTAGTTCACGGAAGCTTTAAGGGACTGCAGGCATCACCTGGTACAGCCCCTCCACCTCCACTTGACAGATGAGGAGACTGAGGCCCAGAGAGAAGAGGCTCAGGGTTCTCCACCTGGCACTATTGACTTTGGGGGCCTGGGTAAGGCCTTGGCTGGAGGGGAGGGGGAGCCAGGGCTTCCTGTGCACGGCAGGAAGTGTAAAAGCACCCCTGGCCTCTACCCACGATGCCAGGAGCACCTTCCAGGTCATGATGACCCAAAATACCTCTAGATATTGCCAGTTGTCCCCTGTGGGGCAAAGTCGCCCTGCCTGAGAAGCACTTCTGTGGGTCAAACATGCAGGCAGCGCAGAGAGGCACCTCCGACCAGACCCCTTGCCTCACAAGCCACAGTCCGGTAGCTCCAGCAGGACAGCAGACTCGAGTGGGACGGGCCCAGTGTCTGCCCTGTGATGTTGGGGACAGAGAAGGAAAGCGGGGACCCCTCTGAACCCCACGGCTGCGCCCTGGCCACAGCTGAGAGGCAGGCGGAAGTCTCGTATGCCACCAGGGTGACAGTGGAAAGAACCGCCCCTTTTTCTCTTTTTAGTAGATCAGGTCTTTGCATGATGAGTCATATCCACAGCACCAAAGAAATAGAAAAACGGAGACAGCAAATCAGATGTCGTGACTCCACCACCTTCTTTCACTGTGTTTCCAAATCTCCAGGTCATTGTCAGGTTTCAGGAAGCACGTTGGGGCAATGGCCCCGTGGAAGTGGGTTTCCTCCCTCCACGTGGGTTGGGCTGTGTGCAGCCGCTCTGACGGTGTGGATATTTGGGGCAGGATGCTGCAGAGCTTGACCACTCGGGCTTCTGGGGCTCCCTGGGCTGGCATCTCTCATCTACAATGCCTCCCCAATTTTTCCTTTTTGTTATCAAAAACTCGTGCGGCTCAGCCAGTCGGGCATCATCTTGCAAAGCGAAAAGTCACAGGTTTCTCACATCAGTGTTTCTCTCCCTTTCTCGCTCCCTTCCCCTCTTTCTAAAAATAAATAAATCAAATCTTTTTAAAAAGGCAGTAAAGTTGTCTTGAAAGGTGTTATTTTTAGGTGAAGAAATGGAAGCTCAGAGGCTCAGAGACCAAGAAGGGTGAGGACTCGGGCCTTCTGGCTGCTGGGCAGCGAGGCGGGGCAGGACGGGCAGGGGCGGCCCTTCCCTGCCGTGTGCCCTTTCCGACGCAGTTGACCTGCCGATGAAGTGGGGAGCGGGAGGGTATCATGCGGTCAGGGAGTCGCTGGAACGTTTTATCAGATAGTATGTATGCATACCTTGTAAAAGAAGACCTTCTGAGTTCGTCTGATACAATCCCTTATTCAGCGAGAACTTACCACGTGCAGGAATGATCGCCCCTCCTGTAAGTCATGTGGGTGACCTGCAGTGCAGTTCTGGAAAGCCCGCCGAGCGTGGCAGGGAGGGGCAGGCTTCGCAGGCAGCTGGGGCCTGACGAGCTCGGGGAAACTCGCGCGACACTTGTTGATTCTCTGCTATACAAAGGCAACCCTTCTGGTACCTTTAAAATAGTCTTTGATTTACTAATACTCACCAGGCACACAGCTTGCCCGCTCTCGCACAAAATGAAATGGGACAGCCTCGCAAAAGACAGACCTGCATCCTGGAGAGTTCACGTAGACACCGCGTCCCTGCCCGTGGGTGGGAGGGCCCCATCCTGCCCTGAGGGCAGCCTCGTTGATCACGGCTCACCCCGGAACTCAGCAGCCTCCGTGGGTGGTCGGAGGGAGGACCGTTCTGGGGACAGGAAGAGAGGTCTCAGATGCAAGGACGCCTTCCTGCCGCCCACCGACACTGCACCAGACTATCACCACTCTGTGCCGAGCAAATCCATCCCAGTCCGCTAAGTGAGGTCCTGAAGTACAAGTGTTACTGAACAGACCTGGGGGAGGGAGAATGATCTGCTATTACCGAATGGACCCACCCTTGTGCTCAGGAGATCCCTCATCCCATACTAGGTTCGCCTTGTCCGCCACCAGGAAAGACGTCTCTCAATGCCAGAGATTGATGAAAAGGAAAGGGATTATTTACTTAAAGAGTCATACAAACTTAAGAGTAATGACTTAATGTCTTCATTGAGATCCCAAAGTCCCTTAGAATACCCACAAACACACGATCCTTCCTTCCCCCTCTGCCCAGCCCTGGGTACCGTATCTCAGAAAAGGAAATAGAAGTCCGTGGCTCCTCTCTGCCCAAGCTGCATGGCCCCCAAAAGACCACCAAAAGGACACCGCATGGCTGCTGAGCCTGGATTTAAATCCCAGCACCAATCTTCCTCTGCTGCACCATTTCTGACTCCTCCCACAACTGGCCACAGCTGCCGGCATTCCCGTATTCTTCCAGCTTTACTGGGCTGCCGTAGTAATTCTGGGCAGCTGTGGCCCTGTGGTGTGGAGCCAATCATCTCCAAGCTCTTACACAGGCTCTGTAACCAGGGGGAGTTGCCTCCCAGTTGCATCATGGGCTGAAGTCACTCCCATCCCCCTGGCTCAATGCATGGCCACAGCTCTTTAACATATCCATCCATGGAACCAGTTAATGGTTATAGATCTGTTAAATGACCATTCTAGAGGTTATCAGCAAAACTGTTCCTGTTCAAAAACAACTCTCAATGGCCCTGCTCCATGCGTCCCATCCCCCAGCTCAGACTTGTGGGGGTGAGGACATCCTAGATATATGTATATTTTTCTAATATTTCATGGACACTGAGTTATGGACCCCATTACAAATCCCTATTTGGGCCCTGACCTTTGGCTGCACCCTGTTACGCAAGGACACGATACTGGCAGAAGCTGCATTATCACCTGCTATTGAAATGTCGCTGCAGGCCAGGCGGACACAGGGGTCCCCACGAGCTCAGGGAGTACACTGGAAAGAACCCGAACCTGCCTGAAGTGCTAGGTCCCCACCTCAGCCTGCTGGTTGTGGGGTCTCGGACAAGTCCCATTCAAGTCTGCCCTGTACGGTTGTACGGGTAATTTACTGCCTGAGGCGGCCCTGAGAGGTTGAAGTTGGGTCTACGTGTTGCTTGCTAAGCCATGCACCCCAGTACAGAGCTGTGTCAGCCCAGAGAAAGGGGCGTATCCTCCTAATTCTCACAGAGACAGTAGATGGGCCAGCAGCTCTGGTCCATTGTCTGTTTATAACCTCAGTTTCTTTTTTAAAAAATATGTTTATTGATTTTCGAGAGAGAAGCATTGATGTGAGAGGACACACATCAGTGGGTTGCCTTCCATACACAGCGGGACTGGGGAAAAAACCCAAAACCTAGGCAAGTGCCCTGACCGGGAATTGAACCCGCAACCTTTTGATGTTGCAGGTTCGACGAGATGACACTCCAGCCCGCTGAGTCACACTGGCCAGGGCAGCCTCAGTTTCTGCCTCAGTGGACTAGGGCACCTTCAGTAGCCTGTCCTCATTGCAGTTATAAAGCCCTTTCCTTCCCCTTTGTTATTACTTCTTTCCCTTTTTATCCCTTTCAAAATGGGAAGGAGAGAGAGAAAAAAAGAGGAGGAAGGAAGGAAGGAAGGAACCAACCTTCAGGTTCATCACACCGAGCTTCTGGAAGGCAAGGAGGAGACTGCAGGGAGCGCCTGCCGGTGTTCGGAGGATGAACAGGAGCACGACTTCCCGCGGCCCTGGGTGCGAGGGGAGAGCTGGGGGGCAGGGGGACTCTGCGTGTCAGGCTCA
>PVJI01022062.1:0-25897 GCA_004026765.1 Micronycteris hirsuta
CTTTTGAGAAATCAGCTGATAGTCTTATGGGAACTCCTTTGTAGGTAACTGTCTCCTTTTCTCTTGCTACTTTTAAGATTCTCTGCTTATCTTTAATCTTGGATAATGTAATTATGATGTGCCTTGGTGTGTGCTTCCTTGGGTCCAACTTCTTTGGGACTCTCTGAGCTTCCTGGACTTCCTGGAAGTCTATTTCCTTCTCCAGATTGGGGAAGTTCTCCTTCATTATATTTTCAAATAAATTTTCAATTTCTCGCTCTTCCTCTTCTCCTTCTGGCACCCCATATGATTCGGATGTTAGAATGTTTGAGGTTGTCCTGGAGGTTCCTAAGCCTCTCCTCATTTTTTTGAATTCTTGTTTCTGCATTCTGTCTGGTTGAATATTTCTTTCTTCCTTCTGTTCCAAACTGTTGATTTGAGTTCCAGTTTCCTTCCCATCACTGTTGGTTCCCTGTACATTTTTCTTTATTTCACTTTTCATAGCCTTCATTCTTTCCTCTGTTTTGTGACCATACTCAACCATTTCTGTGAGCATCCTGATTACCAGTGTCTTGAACTGTGCATCTGATAGGTTGGCTATCTGTTCGTCGCTTAGTTGTATTTTTTCTCGAGCTTTGATCTGTTCTTTCATTTGGGTCATTTTTTTCTTTTTTGTCTCGGTGCACATGTTACATATAAGGGGCGGAGCCTTAGGTATTCGCCAGGGCGGGGTAACCCACACCGTTGCATTGTGGTGCTGTATGTGGGGGAGGGGTCTGAAAGGGAACAATGCCGCTTGCCCAGCTTTCTGCCAGCTTTCAGTCATTTCCCCTACTACCCACAAGTAAATTGGGCCTTTCTGGTGATGATTCCTGGGTGTGTGGTTTTGTGTATATCCTAGGACCTTGTGGGTGTCTCCAATGAACTCTCCTGTGAGGCTGGGAGTTTCTCCTGCAGCCTGAAGCCCCACAGATATTTTCAGTCAGAGGTTTGAGGCTTTATTTCCCCACACTGCAGGCCTGGGTTATTTGGTCTGTCTCGCTCCCCAGTTGTTCCTCCTGGTTTATCTGTGTATAAATGTGGGACCACCCGCTCTGCCAGCTGCCACCTTGCTGTGAGTCCTCTCCGCTGACTTCCTGTCTCTGCCCCTCCAACTGGTCTGGGTGAATGTTTCTTCTTTAACTCCTTGGTTGTTGGACTTCCATACAGTTTGATTTTCTGTAAGTTCTGGTTGTTTTTTGTTTTTAAATTTGTTGTTGTCCTTCTTTTGGTTGTGAGAGGAGACACAGTGTATCTACCTGTGCCTACATCTTGGCTGGAAATCCAGTATATCTTCTTTAGTGAGGTGTTTGTTAAGGTCCAGCCCCATTTTAAAAATTGGGTTGTTTGTTTTCTTATTGTTGAGGGTTAAGTGTTCTTTGTATATTTTAGGTCCTTTATCAGATGTGTCCTTTTCCAAATATTTTCTCCTAGCCTGTGGTTTGTCTTCTCATTCTTTTGATATTACTTGCAGAGCAGAAGGTTTTAATTTTAATGAAATCCAACTTATCATTTTTTTAAATTTTATTTTTATTTTGGATTTTTGAGAGAGGGGAAGGGAAGGCAAAAGAGAGGGAGAGAAACATCGATGTAAAAGAGAGAAACATCAGTTGGCTGCCTTCCACACATGCCCTGACCAGAGACTGAACCTGCAACCCAGGCATGTGCCTTGACTGGGAATCGAACAAGCAACCCTTTAGTTTTCAGGATGACGCCCCACCAACCGAGCCACACCAGCCTGGGAAGCTTATCAATCATTTTGTTTAAACTTCTCCATGTTCCAGAGCAGGACTTCACATGTGTTCAGCACTCTCCTGAGGCAGCAAGATATGTTAGTCACTTTTTTCATTGTATTTTTCCATTACCATTTGTCCCCCTTACATCCTCTCCCCCCAGCAATCACCACACGGTTGTTCACGTCCATGGGTCCTTTTTCCTCTTAGCTTGATCTCTCCATCTCCTAACCCCCTCCATCATAGCTGTTGCCCTGCCCTCTATCTATGAGTCTGCTTCTATTTTGTTTGTTAGTTTGGTTTGTTCATTAGATTCCACATAAGAATGAAATCAAATGGTATTTGTCTTTCTCTAACCAGCTTATTTCACTTAGCATAATGTTCTCCAGGTTCATCTATGCTGTTGCAAAGGATGAAATATTCTTCTTTTTTATGGCCAAGTAGTATTCCATTGTGTAAATGTCCCATAGTTGTTTTATCCACTCATCTACTGATGGACACTTGGGCTGCTTCCATATCTTGGTGATTGTAAATAATGCTGTGATGAACATAGGGGTGCTTGTGTTCTTTCCAATTAGTATCTTGGGTTCCTTTGGATATTCCCAGAAGTGGAATTGCTGGGTCAAAAGGCAGATCCATTTATAAAGAACTTATAAAACTCAATACCAAAAAACAGACAATCGAATTAAAAAATGGGCAAATGACCTGAATAGACATTTCTTCAAAGAGGACATACAGATGGCCAATAGGCATATAAAAATATGCTCAACATCACTAATCATCAAAGAAATGCAAATTAAAACCACAATGAGATATCACCTCACACCTGTCAGAATGGCCATCAATAAATCAACAAACAACAAGTGCTGGCAAGAATGTGAAGAAAAAGGAACCCTTTTGCACCGTTGGTGGGAATGCAGATTTGTGCAGCCACTATAGAAAGCAGTATGGCGATACCTCAAAAAGTTAGTCACTTTTTATTCCAAGACCCAGATGAGCTGTTTTATAATTACTGCTAAACCTGAAGTTCACCATCTAAGACTCCCAGCCAGGGCCAGTGGCATCTCTGTGGGAGAGTACAGTGGGGCCAGAGAGATAATTAAGATAAATAAATAGGACCAGGTCCAATACAATGAGAGGAGGTGGTGAAGGCCCTGGAGAAGGAAAATTTCATGCTCTAGTGGGCAGCTGCTATTTAGCTTTAACCAATTATTGCTGCTATGAACTGAATGTTTTGTCAACAAAGTCATATGTTAATGCCCTAACCTCCGATGTGGTGATATTTGGAGTGGGAACCTTTGAGAGGTAACGAGGTACGGATGAGGGCATGAGGGTGAAAGCCCCATGATGTGATTAGGCACCAAATGCCATTATAAAAAGATGAAAAGAGACCAGAGCACCCTGGCTTGGTGTCTTAAGGACACAGTGAGAAGGTGGCTGGCCATCTGCAAGCCAAGAAGAGTTCTCGCCAAGAAATGAATCTGCTAGCACCTTGACCTCAGACTTCCAGCCTCCAGAACTATGAGAAATAAATGTTTGTTGTTTAAACCACCCAGTCTATGGTATTTTGTTAGGGCAGCCCGAGCTGACTGACATAATTGCCATGTGAGAACGCAAGCCTACATTTGCCAAACTCTATAATTTTTAAAGAAAAGCTGACATTTTCTGGTATTTAGAGCAGTGGGTGAGCCAAATGAAACAAAGCAGCCGTCTGAGTGTGGCCGCTGGGTCACTACTTTGCAGATTTTCCTGTTCTAGGTGAGGGTTTTGGCGCTAAATTCTCATAGGCCTGAGTTTCTCAAACTGCAGCACATACGAACCGTGTGTCCATGGGGCAGCTAACTTCTCTGAGTTCAGCTTTCTCCTCTGTCCATGGAGCACAATAATAGTACTCTATGGGGTTACGCAGATAGTTTAGGAAAAGTGGCCGTACTAGGCAAACAGAAGATGTGAAAACAAGCCAATCTGAAAAGGATACAGACATCATGATTCCAACTATATGAAACTCTCAAAGACAAAACTATGAAGACAATGAAAAGGTCTGTGGTTGCCAGGGGTTCGGGGGGAGGGAAGCAGGGATGAGTCAGTGGAGCAGAGGGGATTTTCAGGGTGGTGACACTCTTCTGTATGATGCTGTAAGAGTGGATACACGCTCTCGCACACTCGTCAAAACCCATAGAATGTGCAACATGGTGAACCTTAATAGAACTATGGACTTTAGTTAATAATGTATTCATATTAGCTCATTAATTGTAACAAATGTACCCTACTAATGCAAGATGGTATTAATAAGGGAGACTGGGTGTAGGATCAGAATGTATGTGGAAGAGAATGTTAAAATGAATGATAGGGGACGGGGGGTGTAAGGGGACTAAAAGGTCATGGCAAAATATAATAAAGATTATATATTAGAATTTTTAAAAAATGAATGATTGTTATTGATGATGAAGATGATAATGCTTGTATAAGTTATTGCCACATTCCAAACCACACCAAAGCTTAGTGACAATAAGGAAAACACAATAAATAAAGGCAATGATTATATATCATCGCTCATAAGTCAATGGAGAGTGGGGTGGTTCTGATGATCTGGTCCAGGGCTGGCTGAGCTCAGCTGGGCTTGCTCTACATGCATCTACAGTCAGCTGCAGATCATCAAGTTCATCCTGGTTAGACTTTGTCACAAGGGGCTCTTGGACCATGTGCCACAGGGGCCAGCTGGGTTTACAGCTGGTACAATTAGTCTGACTGACAGTAGGCCACGTGTGCTCTCATTCTCCGGTGGGCTCGTTTGTGCGTGTTCACATGGTGGAGGACAGACCTTCAACACTGACACTTCTTCCACATTCAATTGGCCAGCCCAGAGCCAAGGACTGGGAAAAGCGGCTGCATCTCTTGATGGAGGAACTGGAACGCAGTATTGCAGAGGGGAGCGATGACAGCCTTTTGTTTTCTAGACAGTCTACAAACACGCCCGATGACACCAGAGGTTTTTTTCTTACCATTTCCTGTTAGGTCACCCCTCATCCAAAAGGCCCCTAGGCCTTTTTTTTTTTTTTTAACTAGATTTGCTTGACCATGTCACAAGCACATTAGAAAAATCTAGCTGGAGGTTTGGATTGGAAAGTTTAACTGGACAAGAGACTTGTATCTTCGTCCAGAGAGACCCTCAGAATAGCAAAAATCACTGACAGTGGCCCCCAAGTCTGCACTGCAGAAACACGGGCCTTAAACGAGAAATCTTGCGAAAGGGCCTCTGCCCCGTCATCCGCCCAGTGAGCCCGTGTCAACAACTCTAATTTTTTATTACTGAGAGCAATGATTTTTGTTGCTCGATTGCATTGGAAAAAGACTATTGACTCCATTTATCACAATTTATGAAGCCCCAAGACACCCAAGCCTGACGCATAACCTTTGCTGGTGAGACTGAGAGTAAGCGTTGCCGTGGAAATAAATATGGCACACACACTGGGCTTGACTTGGCTGCCGAAGGTCAATGACCTTTGAGGGGGAAACGTTCTTACAGCTCATGCTCTGAGGGCCCTGGTTCTCGCCATCTGTGCTGGGCCTGCTGTTTACTTCTGTGGACAAGCAGTGTGCAATTTACTGGAAAAGTATTTGGAAAACCCCACACACCCACATTATGGAGAAATAGGGTTGAAAATTTTCCAGTTTTGTAGCTGAATTTATAGTCTGAGCTCTAAGAAAATATTTAGAGTCATCATCACTGACTCAGTCCTTAAAATGTTCCCAGGGAAGAGCCCTGAACACTGTTAGAAGCTGAAGGCAAGCGCTGAGCGGACACCGCCTGTGTAGCTGACGTCACGGGCAGCTGGTCTCCCTGGGGCCTCAGACTGTGGGCGACCCCTCCGAGTGTGGTGAAGTTCCTATCTCCTAGGGACTCTGGGTGCGCCGTACACATTGGCACTTCTCTCCTTATCTTATCCCACTCCTTCAATTCTGCCATGAAGATGCGAACTCTCAGTGGAGCTGTCTGATACTCAGCGGTCAAGTGTTAGGAGGGTTTTCTGCCAGCCGTGGGCTAGGGGACAAGTGCCAAAGTTGTTGCCTCTCTCCTCCCAAGGCTTTCCGTCTTGGCTGATATGACACTGCAGGATGTTTCTAGAATAAGAGTTTCTTAAGTGTGTTCCACAGAACTCAAGTTCAATGAAATGGTTCTCAGGAATGAGTTCCGTGGTCAGGTAATTTTGAGAAACAAGACAAACCATATTCTGCTCTCACAAACCTGCATGGCATTTCAGGAAAAGAAAAAAAAAAAGCCCTGAGAAGTTTCCCAGTAAAGAAACACATGCAGTTTTTTTTTATAACCTAAAGTTTTCCCAGTTGCCTGGGGAATCTTTTTAAGAATAATAATAGTTATTATAATTATTATTTTGCCTACACTCTGAACAGTGTGGTAAAGGCTATAGTACATCAAAGTGGGCCTAGTGGGGGCATTTGAGCCCCTTCTTCGTCGGTTCGGGCTGCTACAGCAGAAATACCATCAAGTGGGTCACTGTAAACGCTTGTTTCTAACAGCTCTGCAGGGTGGGAAGTCCAGGATCAGGGCACAGAAAGATTCCGTGTTTGCTGGAAGCCTGCTTCTGGGTTCATAGACGAGCTTCTTCTCACTGTGTTCTCACAGGGCAGGTGTGAGAGAGATCGGGGTCTTTTCTCTAAGGGCACGACTTCCATTCACACAGGCTCCGCCCTCACTACCCAATCACCTCCCAAAGGCCCACCTTCTGATGCCATCACATTGGGGGCTAAGATTTCAATATGTGACTTTGGGGATTGCACACTGTGTCCTCAACAGCCACTTATGTTCCTGTCTCGTGCAGATTGGAGCTTTCTCCTTCCTTTTGCAAAAGTCCTTTCAGAGAATCTAACACCTCATTCAGGCAAGAGTCTCCTGTGCCAATGACTCTGCTATGAATGATGGTAACATGCGTTGGTTAAAGCACGCACACACACTCACACTCACTCACTCACTCGCCACTGAAACTGATTCTCTCAAGGGTCCATGATTTTCATCAGGCACCCGGGGCCTCAGCACCGCTGACATCATCTCAGCCAGAAAAAACACTCACCTTAGCCCCTCTGTATAGCTAATGCCTAGGGCAGGGTCTGCCAGAGAGCGAGGATTCAGTGACTGTTTGCTGAGTGACTGAGTTGGATCGGTGTTTTCCAAGAAAGTCACATGAGGTGATTTGGTGTAGATGAAAATTTTTCACTTAATAATTTTGTACTTAAGGTGTTTTAGTAAAGAGATTTTTTTTCATGATTTAACGGATACTATTGCATACGGCATGGCTAACTTTAAAACACGAGCTGATATGAAGAAAAACATTAAGTAAATGAAAGAGCAATTGGTATGTAGATACAATGAAAATATAAAAATGGCACATGCATGACTGGAGTCTAGAGAAACACTCAGTTTGTCACCCCTTCTGAGTCAGGTGCTAAAGGGGGTGGAGCAGGGGAGAGAGAGGAAGGTGTTGGCTGCTCCCAACCGGAAAGCAGGGCCGCTTTGGAGGTGCGGGGGGGTTCGTACAGTAGTTTCTGAGTGTCCTCTTCTGAAAGGATCACATCTCCTTCTTCCTGATTCTGGGAAGTTAGACACCACTTGAAACCCATGATGCATGGTCCCGGGGACAGCCACGTAAAGGAGACTGGGGATTCTTGCCCAGCCTCTGAAGCAGGGCTTGCTCTGGGTCCCTGTAGTTAGCCGCTTGCTGCCTCCTGGTCAGTGTGGCTGACACTGAGTTGGGGCGTGTTGTCACTTTGGTAATATTAAACAAAATAAGAGGGTTGGATCAGATCAGCTACCTCCCAACTTTTTTTCGGAATCTTTTCCTTAAATGAAATCTTACTTGGAAATGCTAGACAAATAGAAAAAGTAAAACCAAAGTGGATCCCGTTGATGTGGTTGGTGAGGAAAATGGGCAATGGTGGCGGCAGAGGGGGTGATGAGGGGGCAGGGAGCTCTTCCCCCTTGGCCTCTCCTTACCCTCTGCCGTGGCCCCTAAGGCCCCCGGATGGCTTCTAAAGATTCCTATAGATTGGAAATGCTAATATTTAACCTCTTTGGTGTTGTGAGAATCATTAACACTCAGTACACAAGAATAAGCCGGATCCGTGTTTTTCTCATATTTTTCATGGACACGTCCAGTAACAGGAAAGAATTAACATGTGATCCTACCATGTCATGCTTGCTCAGTCTGGAAAGGTAGCTGAAAGTATACTTTTACAAGCAAGAAACTTGGAGGGCCCAGCTTTATCTTAAAAGTCCCCAGACAATTCCTACTCGTTCTGCTGGTCAGTGGATAAAATGTTCTATCAAGTCCAAATTTGGGGAACTGGGTCGAATGGTAGAGAACCGACTCTGCACACGAGGTCAGCATTGGATTGTTTTTCTACACTCTTGATGCTCGATTTTGATAATCCAGCTTCACAGGCATAAGAGTATAAAATGCCACATGCATGTTTTCCTCTCAGATCTTTGAGCGAACTGATGCTTCAGGGAGATGTCTTACTGAGACTTCCTTGCTCATGGTACCTTAAATTCTCGGTGAGTGTGCATCTACCTGGTACTGGGCAGCATATACACAGTTGCTGAGCATCAGTGCATATAGATGGCGGTGTTTAGAAATGATTCACGTTTTCATAATGTGGCATCCTGTTTAGCTTGGACTCTCAATGGACAGTGACTCATCCACAAAGGGATGCGCTTTCCCATTTCTGCAGGTTGCTGGAGGTACTGCCCTGCAGAGGGAGCCCAGACTCGATGACCCAGGTTAGAAGCACATTGAGTTACAGCAGCATAAAGCTGTAATCAATACTCTACACAGCATGTTGGAAAGAAGTCAAGACTTCCTTCCTGAGCAATGCCTAAGCAAAGAGTGACTCCTGTCATTGGGAGCGAGGACTCGGAAGTCAGACACACACAGCCCAGCACTGGTGGTTGCGCTGGCCCTCGGCGAAGGATTACAGTCCGCTCTCAGAGAAGTGGCATGCAGGGCGGTGCTGGACTCACCGTCTGTCTTCTACAACATGCCATGTGTGTACACAGCGAGGGTCTCCCTTGACCATGAGCCCCGTGCAGGTGGGCATTGTGTTGGTTTTTTTCAGACACTTCTATGAATTTAGCAAAAACACTTGGCACACAGTGAGTGTTCATTTTGCACACGAGAAAACTTTGCTTAAGATTTCACGTTCTAGTCAGGATTTAAAGCCAGGTCTTTGGCCAGCACAGCTCCTGGCCACCAGGCTAAACCCTTCTCTCTGTCCCTACTGGGCATGTGTTGGCAACCTTTTCCAGCACCTTCAGTTATCTCCTCCAGTAAGGTATTTATGCTATACCTTCTTTTATATGTTTAAAAATACTTTAAAATAAATCACTTACCACATAGACGTTTTGGCCTTGAGTTATTACCGTGTCTCACAAAATGGGAATTCCTTTCTGCTTTCTTTGTTTTTATTCATACATGCTGACTGCCAGATTTTATTACTTTCCCTGCCTGAAAAATATTAGCGTCCAGGAGCCGGTTTCCCCATTGCTGACAGAAGGCAAACTAATTAGAAGTCTGCTAGAGCAAGTTTTATGGGGCAAAATGCATTGTTGGTTCAGCCAAGGAACTGAGCCCAATAAGAAGTAAAAAGTAAGAGTGTCTCCTGAATTAGCAAATAAATGAATTAGGAGATCAACCTTACACCTCCCAGGTGCACTGAAGGCAGTGTGGATGCTCCCAGAGGAATTACAATGTGATCCTTTGGTCCACAGATACACTGCAGATGGAATGCTTTATGGATCAGAGAAATGGGGGGGCATTCTATAAATTCTGCTAAATAAAACGTTCACAACATACCAGTTACCCAGATAATGTCTGAAACTGTGGGATTCGAGGGGTGGGAACAGGAGAAATAGAGGCCCCTAAAAAGGCTGGGTGTACAAGTGTCCAGGGGCAGAGACCGTGGTACGGGAGCCTCGCGATTCTGCAGCTTTCTCTGACTGCTCTCATGCCTTGTGACACAGCAGGCTCTGGAGTCGGGCTGTCTGGGATCTAATTCTGGCCCCTCGATTAAGTGAGTGAGCGATTCATTTCATTAATCTCTGTATTTTAATTTCCACATTTGTAAAAGGAGGCAAATAATGACACTTACTTGTGGTGGTTTTCTCCAGGCTCAGATGAGTTAGTACCAATACAGTTCTCAGAAAAGCACATAGTGTTCAACAAATGTTCTCTGTTATTATTATATTCCATAAGGCCCGATCTTTCACTTGAACTTTGATGGTCAACTACATAAACTGGGCAGGACCTGCTACATAATTTGGGGGGCCCAGTACAAAATAAAAATGTGGGATCCCTTGTTTAATAATTATTCAGAATGTCAAATAATGACAGCAGACCCCACACCCACAGAGCCAGCTTGGAACTGAGTTGTAAAACCAGGAGGTTTTAGGAAGAATCCATGTGCAAGGTAAATTGATACAATTTTTCAAATCTGAAAAAGCCAATGAAATTTGTTTTCTTTAAAAAAATTTTTTTTAATCCTCACCTGAGGATGTTTATTGATTTGAGAGAGAGAGAGAGAGAGAGAGATCAGTTGCCCCCTGGATACATGCCCTGATCAGGGATTGAACCTGAAATCTAGGTATGTGCCCTCACTGGGAATTGAACCCACAACATATTTTTGGTATATGGGATGATGCTCTAACCAACTGAGCCAACTGGCCAGGGCTGAAATTTGTTTTCTTAAAAGAAAACAGAAAACTATTTATGAAGAATTAACCTATTGAAGAAGCAAAATCAGAATTGTCCTTTTATATTGGTTATCTCAGTGGAAATGTAGTAATCTTCACTAGATTCACAGAGGAAATAAAAATATAAGTGTCAATAGGAGATGATTCTTCCAGGGTCCACTTTAAAATTTTATATTGCAAATGAAGTAAGAAAAAAAAATGCTCTTTCTTCCAAATGCTCTTTAAGACATCAACAACCGACAAATTTAGTAATCACATTTGGTCACTGATTGCCAGGAGATAATCCTGGTTTAAATTTCTCTATATCATGTATGTCTTTTTAGTAAAACAGATTTTGAGCCAGAGGAATAAAGGAACAGACAAATAGCACATAATAACCTTGATGAGAAAATCAAAGTTCTACTTGTTCCCTGCCAAATCCATTCAGTTTGGGGATATAATGAAGGTCACAATTACTTGAATCTTATTAGACAGATCAAGGCAATCAAGAAGAAATTGAATCCAGATTTAAAAAATGGATTTATGCCACTGGGCCATTGGATACTATATAATATATTTATGTGCACACATATATGTCATATATTTATATGTTATAGATGATATATATGATATATATAAAATTATATTTGGGAAGCTCTTCACCCACAGTGGTCTAAAATCCTTAAAGGCAGCATCTGCTCACAGTGAGGTAGACATCCATAGGCAAATATTTTTCTGCTGCATTATGGGGATTTTGTCGTGCTTTAAGTGAAATTTAATAATTTTTTTTTGTGTGTGTATGTGATGATTTTGATATCTTTTCTTTTTTCACTTAATAAGATCAAGTCCAGCTAATCACTCATTTTCATATGGCTTCTGGCATGAAACAATTGTTGTTTGAAAAAATAGCAAATTTTATTTCCTTATTGCTCTCCAGTGACTTTTCACATTCACTGTTTAGTCTTTGACCCAAAGAAAAAAGCACAGGGGCCGGGAATAGGAGGAAAGGCAGAGAAAGAGCAGAACAGATAAATGTCTGAAATAGTTCATCACTATCTGTTAGGAATACACCAATAAAAATTATTTTAAAACATACTATAAACTTATTTACAGTTTTAATCTGTATTATGAAGGTGTTACAAGACTAAAAAATTCAGTAGGATACATTGGAAAACCAGAACCTTCCCTTCCTTTCTTCGTTCCTTCCTGTCATCGTACGTCCTCTTTAGCGTAGTTTTTGTTCAAAATTTTTACTTACTTTTAATTAAATTGTTTTCTTACTATTTAGTTTTGAGGATTCTTAATAAATTGTGAATGCAAGCTCTTTATCACATATTGAATTTGAAAATGTTTTCTCTCAATCTGTGAATTTTAAAAAAAATTTCTTAACAGTGTCTTTCAAAGGACAGTGATTCCTAATTTGATGCAGATCAAGTTATAATTTTTAATTCTTTTAAGGTTCATGCTTTTGATGTTGTCTAAGAAATACTTGCCTACTCCATAGCTAAAAATATTTTCTCCAGTATGTTTTTCTAGAAATTTTACAGTTTTAGGTTTTACATTTAGTTCTATGATCTATTTTGAGTTAATTTTGTATTTGGTGTGAGGTGTGGATTCAAGTTAGTGTAAGGGTTTTTTTTTGCATATGGATATTTATTTGTTCCAAAAATATCTGTTGAAAATACTATCTTTTCCTGACTTATCTGCCCTTGTACATTTGTCAAAAATCAGTTAAACATCCATGTGTGGGTCTATCTCTGTGGTTTGTTTTGTTCCATTGATCTTTGTTTACTTGGACACCAATAACATACTGATTTAATCATTATAACTTTTTAATGAGTTTTGAAGTCAGATAGTATAAGTCTTCCAAATTTGTTTTTCTTATTCAAAGTTATTTCCATGTGAATTTTAGAATCAGCTTGTCAGTTTTTACAAAAATGCTAGTTGGGATTTGATTGGACCTTGTTGGTTAATTCTGGCAGAATTAACATCTTAATAATGTGTTCCTGTATCACAAAGATGATATATGTCTCTACTTATTCAGATTGTCTTTATTTATTTTTTTTAATTTTATTTATTTATTTTTAGAGAGGGAAGGGAGGGAGAAAGAGAGGGAGAGAAACATCAATGTGTGGTTGACTCTCGCCTGTGGCTGACCCTACTGGGGACCTAGCCCACAACCCAGGCATGTGCCCTGACTGGGAATTGAACCTGAGACCTTTTGGTTCACAGGCCGGCACTAAATCTGCTGAGCCACACCAGCCAGGGCAGATCTTCTTTAATTTTTCTCAGCATACAGATTTTACATGCATTTTTTTCAGAATTATTGCTATGTATTTTATTGTCACTGATACTATTACAAGTGCTACTTGTCAATTTTCAATTGTTTCTTTTTTTAAGATTTTATTTATTTATTTTTAGAGAGAGAGGAAGGGAGGGAGAGAGGGAGAGAAACAATGTGCGTATGCTTCTTGTGTGCCCCCTACTGGGAACCTGGCCCATAACCCAGTCATGTGCCCTGACTGGGAACTAAAATGGTGACCCTTTGGTTCACAGGCCAGTACTTAATCCTGAGCCACACCAGCCAGAGCTCAATTATTTCCTTCTAGTATATAGAAATAACATTTATTTATTTTAAAATATTTTATTTATTAATTTTTATACAGAAGGGAATGGAGGGAGAAAAAGATGGGGAGAAACATCAATGTGTGGTTGCATCTCATGTGGCCCTCCTGGGGACCTGGCCTGCAACCCAGACATGTGCCCTGACTGGGAATCGAACTGGTGACCCTTTGGTTTGCATTCTACACTCAATCCACTGAGCTACACCAGCCAGGGCAATTTTTGAATATTTACTTTGAGTCCTATAACCATGCAAAATCCACTTATTAATTCTAATACTTTTTGTGTATATTTCATCACATGCTTTTTACAGATAATCATAATCATGTCATCTGTATAAATAAAAACAATTTCCCTTTTTCATTTTCTATTTGTATACTGTTTATTTATTTTTCTTGCTTAATCACTTTGGCTAGAACCCTCCATATAACTGTTGAATAAAAGTAAGAGTGGAAATCTTTATCTTGTACCTGATCTTGGAGGGAAAACAGTAAGTCTTGTACCATTATGTATAATGTTAGCTGTAGTTGTTTGTAGATGCCTTTTTTCAGGCTGAGGAAGTTCCCTTGTATTTATAGTTTGCTGAGAGGTTTTATCAAGAAGGGATGTTGGATTCCCCCAAATAGTTTTTCTTTATTATTGTAATGGTTATATGCATTTTCATTTTTAGTTTATAAAAACAGTGAACTACATATATACAGCTATATACAACTATGGGTGATTGATTTTAAATGTCAAAATAGTTTTTATTTCTGGGGTAAATCCCATTCGATCATCACATATTATTTCTTTTACATAGTTGTAGTTTAGATTTCTTGAAATCTTGCATCAATGTTCCTGAAGGATATTCATCTGCAGTTTTATTTTTTCTTATTCTATCTTTAGTTTTGGTAATGGAATGCTGGCCTTATAAAATGAGTTATGAAATATTCTCTCCCCTTCAATTTTCAGGAGGAGTTTGTGTAGAATTAGAATGATTTATTTCTTAAGTGTTTGGAAGAATTCTTCAGTGAAGTCATGTAGCTCTGGAATTTTCTTCATGAGAAGAGCTTTTAAACTAAAAATTTGGTTTCTTTAATAGATATAAGAGTGTTCCGGTTACCTATTTCTTCTTGGGGGAGCATTAGTAGTTTGTTTCAAGGAATTTGTCTATTACATCTAAGCTGTTGAATTTTCTGGCACAGTGCTGTTCATGATATTCCCTTACTATTCTTTGAGTAGCTGTAGAATCTTTAGTGATGTCACTTCTCTCATTGTTCATAATGGAAATCTGTCCTCTCTTTTATATTCCTGATCAGTCTGCCTGTAAGTTTATCATGTCGTTAGGTCACTCAAGCCAGCTTACGGAGAGGTTCACGTACTGAGGAACTGAGTCCTCTTGCTACCTGCCAGCAAGAATTGAGGCTCCTGGATAAGAGACATGTGAGTGAGTCATCTTGGAGGTAGATGCTCCATGTCCGGTGAGGCCTTCTGATCCTGCAGCCCTAGCTAACAGCTTGCTACAGCCTCCTGGGCGAGCCTGAGCAGGAACCACCTGGCTAAGCTGCCCCTGGGTTCCTAACTCACAGAAATTGTGATAGAGTAAGATTGGTTTTTGTTTTAAGCCGCTAGGTTTTGGAGTAATTTTCAATGCAGCAATAGAAAGCTAATGCATGAATTAACTTACTTGGTAAACAGTTTGAGCCTCCTGGGGCTTGCTTTTAAACTTTGTTAGGTGAGAGCAAAAGAGCATTTAGTGTAGGGCTAATTTTATCACATTATTGAGGCAAAAGCCTTCAAGGTACTCTGCAATGCCCATGAATTATGAGGTTTTTCCACTCTGGCTGGGAAGAACAAGAGCTATTCCCAGCCTGGTGTGATTTGCGGGGGTTGCACTTGTCTTGCCAAGGTGGTTCTTTTCCTGGCTTTGGGCAGCTTCCTCACATGCATGTGCTGATCAATATCTACTTGGAGACTCGGGGGGGAGCCTCCGCAGACCTCCAGAGTTCTCACTCTGTATAGATGCCTCTTCTTCAGTACTTTTCCCTGAAACTCTACACTGCTTGGCCTCCCAGACTCTCAACTCTGTCTTTTCAACACAGAGAGATTGCCAGATTGTACTGGGCTCCCTGTCCCTGCTCTGTGGTCTGGAAACTCTTCCCAGGTCGTAAGCTGGGGAAATTAAAGGGCTCAGTTCATTCGTTTCTCATCAATGAGGGATCATTGTCCTTCGTCGCCTGATGTCCAATGCCTTGAAAATTTTTGCTTTATATACTTCGTCTGTTTTCTAAGTTGTCCAGGCAGGAGGGTAAATCTGGTTCCTGTTACTTCATGTTGGCTGGAAGTATTCCCCAGATAGACTTTGAAAGGCCAACATTTATTGAGAACTATGTTCCAGACATGATGCTTGGTACTCTACATGCTGAATCTTAGTGAATTCTCAAAAATAAAATAAAAATGTAAAAGCAAACAAAGTAAAAATGTAAAAGCAAACAAAAAAGAGCTATGAAATGGATACCATAAGGATTCCTTTTTTATAGATGAGGAAATCAGGACACAGAAAGACTGAGGAGTTTCTTCCAGATCCTAAGGCTCAGTAATAGACGGTGAGATTGGGCTCTGCACCCAGATCTGTTGATGGCCAAGAGCAAGCTCTTAACCAGACTCTTCCTATACCTCCCATTTCCAGCTCGTGCTACTTGAAGGAAACTGTGAAAAAAACTTGCCTTGTCTTATGCTCACCTTCTGCAGATACTTATTCTTCCACATTTTTCTTTCCCCCTCTAATGAGTACCACATGGAAAACTCTACAGGCTGCATAATATTAGGGGCATTTCAGATTTTCCTTTTGTACAGAATACCAGTTTATTGGGGATCCTGACATTTTGTCCCTATGTACAATGAGGCAAATTTAGGTTGAGAATGTATAAAACAAAACATTTTCATCATACACATATGAGTTTTGGTCAATGAGTACAGTTTTTGAATTAAGAAGGGAAAAAGAAAAGCTTCCTAGGTGAAGATGTCCCCGAAGTTTGAATGGAAGAAAAAGTGAGGTCCAGGTTTTGTCAGCTTCCAACCTTTATGTGAGAAATGGCCAGAAGGCTTCTCTATTGGGAGATGTACTAATGTGTGTTTATAGTGGTTCCAGGAATCCTCAAGAAACTCCACAGAATAGAAAGAGACTCCAGCCAACATAATTAATTCAAAAATAGAGACAAGCTTATTAAATATCTTTTTGAAAGCAATACTAACACATAAGTAAGGGGTGATTCCAGGACAACTTTGAGTCTGCTATAAATCTGAAGTTCTTAACAAATACAACTAATAAGACTTTGGCTGAGTGTATGAGTAGTGGAGACTCACAAACCTTAATCTAGTACATAGTATAAAACTTAAATTCTCAAATTTAGGATTTGAACCGTTTCCCCCCAGTTCTCCTTTTTATATTTTTCATGCTTGTTGGATTTAATTACAAAAATAAGATCTATTTATTGTTGAAAAAGTAGGAAATAGAAGTAAGCAGAAAGAAAAAAATCACCTGTAATCTTACCACCAATCTATTACAATGAACGTAGGGGCGACGATCCCGAAGGTCTTTGCCTTCCCCCTGCATAAAATGTGTGTGTGTGTTTATGTGTATAGGATGTGGTGGTGTGTGTGCAATGTATAATTCTAGAACAGTTTATAATGCTATAAGACAGAGGTCCCGAATGCATCATGGTGCAAGACATAGAGAGCCTAATATTTTAGCTGACATCCGGGTTGGATGGGTGCTGCCAAGACATTGTAGGCTCTTATAAATTATTTTTTCTTCTGAATCTAAGTCTTTCTCACTTTTCACCTTTGAGACATCCTCAGAGTTGAGATGCCTGGACTTGTGATGGGAGAGTGATCCTTTGCATTAAGAGTCCCAAAGGGGACTCGGGATTAAGGCCCGGTTTGGAAACAGAACAGCAGTTCCCAGGCCCACAGCTGTGCGCCTTACGGTCCCCGGAGGCCCTCGAACTGTGTCTGTGATTCTAGAGGACAGATCACACTTCCTGGATCACGTGGCTGCTAGAAAGGTTGGTGTTTTCATCAATCGAGAGCAAGGGTACTAGACAGAGGCAGAGAAGTGTTTCCTTTTGATGGTTCCATGCTTTTCATGGAATGCACAGGCCACTGAAGATTTTTTCCCTTCATTTGATGTATTTAGTTGCATTCAAGAGAAAATGACTCTGCCTGATTTAAGAAGAAGAAGAAGAAGAAGAAGAAGAAGAAGAAGAAGAAGAAGAAGAAGAAAAAGAACATTACTGTAAGGCAGTTACTGCCATGGAGAGAGATTGAGGCCTGGAAGACAGACAGCAGAAGAATTCGACAGGCAGAGAATGTGCGTGAAGCCACGCCCTGGGAACCGTCAGGGGAGGACTCGCCTGCATGCCTCCGGCACCAGCGGCCAAGCCTTTTATGAACAATGGCAGGACCTGTGGCAAACATACAGGTGAAGGCCCAGTGCTACAGGTCTAAATATTTAAAAATTAAAAGTAAGTTATAAATCAAGCAAGCAGTCTATTAAATAAAATGGTAAGTCCTCCTTCCTTGACAAATACATTTTTATAATTAGCTGAAAGATCAAGTTCCAATTTAGAATTTTTGACTCCTTAGAATTCCATAGGGTGAAATCCAGCCCTTGGCACCTGTCCTTCAACCCCCAGCGCATCCCTCTCTCTGTCCTGCTTCAGCGTGAATATACAGGCACCATCCACATCTCCTGTAGAAGTCCTCTCTTGTCCACCCTTTGGGTCTAGAAGTGTGAATGGTCTCATCTCAGGGAATGGGTATAGGGAAGAAGACTGCACAGGTTCTGGAAATGACCCTGGAGTTATTTGGGTGGAGAATTCTGGGGATCTGAGTACTCGGAGTACATTCTGAAAGCAGGGAAAGAGTTCAGGCTCTTAATGAGCATGCCCGGTTAGGTCTGTAGTTTCCTTGCTGAATGGGGAAGAATACAGCAAAAGAAGGGTCAGGAGCGGGACCCCTAAAATGGGACCTAGGATATAGTTCTAGTCGCCTGGGTCTAAGGACAGTACTGCCCAATGCCAGGTACACTGTGGCTGCTCTGTGAGCTGCATGTGGCTCACCAACAGCACGGTCACCTCTGTCAATGCTCTAGAGCCTGGCGGGACTGTATTAGTGGCTGAGCCAAGGTTATATACCCAGATGCAGCCTCTGGGGTGAGGTAGAGGTGGGAGCGGTGGAGAACAGAATTTGGTTAAAAATGACAAGCCTTTGCCAAGTGGCTCAGTTGTTGGAACGTTGCCCCATGCACCAAAAGCGGCGGGCTTGGTTCCCAGTCAGAGCACATACCTGGGTTTCAGTTTCCGTCCCCAGTCGGGGTGAGTGTGGGGAGGAGGGGTGGCAACTGATTGATGTTTCTCTCTCTCTCTCTCCCTTCCTCTCTGGAATCAATGAACATATCCTCAGGTGAAGATTAAAAAAAAAAAAAAAATGTCCACTACGCCCAGATTGAATAAGTCACTTCTAAACATGTTCTATTCCAAGCCCTCAACCCAGAATCTACACAATTATTTGAGAAAAAAATATAAATAGGATTATCAGTGTTGAAGTTAGTCAAAAAAGAAAGAAAGCGTGGAATTCTCCTCCACTGGAAGCCAATGAGGAAGCTTGTTCTTCCCATTTATTTTATTTTTATTTCTAGGCCTAGGCTACCAGCCCCCAGGCTGAAAGGGGAGACACTGCAGGTATCCTAGTCACCGGTCAGCGTGGTAGACATTTGTTGCCTTTGTCCACCCAACATCCACTTTGTCTTCCTTGTTCTACAACTTCTGTTCTGGTAACAGCTTCCAGTTGGTTTGGGCGTCTTTGACCAACCTCTGGTTCCAAGGATAGGCATGTGACCATGAGTCTGACCAATCAGAAGTTTACACACTCCTGGCCACGGCAATTATTTCCAGATGTTGGAATATCTTCTGGAGCACGGCTAAGATGTTCCTAACTTGTAGATATTCAAGAAGGAAATATTCAAGATAAAGAACTTTGAATGAAGGCAGTGAATCATGAGAGGCAGGTCATTAGAAGGTCCTCCCCAGAGCACAGAACCTGCATCGGGGTCCCCTCGGCTTCATCACTAAGTCAGAGTCAAGGTGCCTGGGCTCCAGCTTCTGAGGACCAGAGCGCTGCTGTTGCTGTGTGCTCAGGTCTATCTGGGTGGAGCTCTCAGGTCAAAGGACATGACTCAGAGACCCTCCTTCCTAGGTCCTCTGCTCCCTAGTGACAGAGACAATGTCCTGGTAGTCCACATAACTCTGGGATGCAACCCACTTGAGTTTGAACCCTAGTTCCATCAGCAGCTGCATACCCCAGTTTCCTCATTTGTAAAATAGGATGATCTTTCGTCCAGAAAGGCAAATGAAGTCCAAGGTGGCTTAGGAGGGTTCTTGATGCTCTTGGGAATTTTGTCTTTAAATGAGGTTTCCAACTCTTGCAACATGAATGAGCTTGATGTGGAGAAAACATGAAGTGACACTGTGAAGTAGCTGGTCTGCTCCCACCAACTGCACAAGAACCCTTGCCTCTCTGCTGTATGGTTGCATCTTGCACACACCCAGCAGAGCTCATTGGGCATGGCATGTGCTCAGAAAGTAGTTGTTAATCAATTATTTTTTGGTTGACCTTAGTTACTTGAGTCCATTGAATCCACACAATGAATATGAACTCTTGTGCTTGGTGCTGCAAGGCACATATGATGAGACCCATTGCTCTGTAAGATGTGCTGGAATGAATGAGATAATCCTGAATGAACCAAGGCAGCACTGCTACCCCCATCTTCTCATTAGGGAAAAAGATCTGCTTCCTTGTGTGGATTTATTTTAATGGAAGTTCTATAATCCTCTCTGTTTTTCTTTTGGCCGGCGTCCAGGTTGATCCTGATGGCAGCCCCACTGAGAATTCTCCTTTGATTTGTGAGTGAGCAGCGCTCTTGGTTTGACCCCTTTTATTTCCCAGCTGGGATCTGCCCGGGGTTCATGTTCCCCTCTGCTCCTACATCTTCTCCCTGGGAATCTCAGGCGGCTCTCCTGGACCCCAGGGGTCCCCACACCTGCCCCCTTGGCCAGCAGTGAAGCTGCAAAGGGACGTCAAGTCTCAAAGCCCGCTGGCTGCACTTAGCCCCATTCTCTCCTTTGCTTTGGTTTCTTTCCGCATAGTAAAGTCAGGCCTTCCCCGAGGACACCGATTTTATGGGCCAAATAAAGGAAAAGCAGATTCATTTGAAAGGACACTGGGCTGGTACTGGAGTCCTCCAATCTGGAAAAGAAAAGCCCCAGTTTGTCTTCTCGACATGTTGGGCTTCATGCACCTGAATCATGACAAAGCCGAGGGATATAAGCATTCCTGATAAAAATGAAAATGAATCTTTCTATAAAACAGTAAAATTTTAAAGAGCTGACCAAAATATATTATCGATACAGTTTTAGATATATATTATGCTCACCTTATATGGTTAAGTGAAAACATAAATTGCAAAATGTGTCCTTCATAACCCTGTGTTATTAAAAATATGTCTTAAAAAAGAATCTTTCTGTAACCATATAGAGTTTATCGGTGGTTTCACATGTCATCTTATTTATTTCTTCAACAAATCTGTGACTTAAGAGGAACAGAGTATTATTATTTGTATTTTATACATAGGGAAAAAGGACTTCAAAGCTTGTCTGTGAGTACATATCTAATAAATAGCAGAGCTAGAACTGATTCCAAATCTCTTATACTATCCCGTGAACACACAACTAAAAGTTATAAGGTTTTGAATGAACCACATGTGCCCATGATGTCCACGTAAATGTAATACCTGAGTATTATAAAATGTTCAAATCTGCAAGAAGCATATAACACCAATATTGGTCCTACCCCACTCACACGTTCAGCCCCTCCCACACCACCATGCATGTTTTCGTGTGCCCATTACTGGTGCCACTGTTCACTATTTTGTGCAATCGTTTGATTCATGTGGTTTTTTTGCACTAAACTGCAAGCTCCATGAGGAAAAGGAGCATATCTGATTTTGTATGTGTTGAATTTCCAATAGTGTTTTTGATTCATAGTAAGTGCTCAGTAAGTGTTTGATGAAGGAATGAGTGAATGAAAAATCAAGGTGAAGCAGCTAGTGTTTTATTTTGAGCTCTACTCTCAGCCATAAGTCAATGGTGCCTATGAGAGATCGAAGGCCAAGGGAAAATATTCATCAACATGTTTATTGGTTGTTCTTGGACCCTGTGGTTAACCAGGTTGGAAAGCAAGGCATTCTTACCAACTCACATAAATGCGAGCGCATGTGGCTTTTACTCCTGGGAAGGGTCTCCTGTGGCTCTTTCTTTCCCTTCATGCTGGCTGGAGGTTGAGGAAGGAGAACAGGGGCAGGGGTAGAAGGGCAGTGTGGCTCTCAAGCAGGAGGGAGCTGGCAGAGTTGCCCCTTTCTGGGCCTGGGGGAGGTGCTTGCAGACAGAGGGTGTGCTCTCGATGCTGGATCCCTGACCAAAGCCCTGAGGGCCGAGTCCCAGGCCAAAGTTAATTCAGCTGCTGTCTTGGACACGAAGACAGGTTTTTATTGCAATACCTGAGACTTTGGGGGCATCTGCCATCTCCTTTTTTTGGGGGGGCGGTCAACACTGGAAGAAAAGAAAACTTTTCCATTCCAGGTACTGCCCAACCCAATTATCCTTCTTAAAGGAGAAAGAAAGGATACTCAAGGGAGTAAACTGGGGCAATTTGAAGGCTAACCTTTTTGGTTTCTCGGATCCTAAGGACACTGTCTTTCGTTACATGATGTCTTGAAAACTGTTGTTTCTCATATCTGTCTAGGTTTCTGGTTGCTGTGTGCGGGAAGGTAAATCTAATCCTTACTATTCCATTTTAGCTGGAAGTGGAGGTCTGTCATCACTAATTTTTAAGGGCTATCTAAATATTGAAAGTAGTAACCCTGTTTTTCAACCCATATGTTATAGTTTTTCCTCTGAATTTTAATTTGGTATTGTTTTATTTTATGATTTTTTGTGTATAGAAATTTTGCAATAAAATTTTCATTAAATGCAGCAGGGTTTCATTGTCATTGATGTTATATCCAAGATTACAATTTTAGCTGCCTTTTTTAATCATATACTAAATTCTTACATACTCCTGAGCTTATATTTTGATCTATTTATCTGTTATTTTATTCTAGAGTAGTTATGTGCAGATTTTCATGGGTGTCGTTATTTAACACATGGAAGACAGATGATGTGAGGGACATAGCTAGTAGTCCTTCGAAACCCATTCTCACCTTCTTTTACGTTAACAAACCCTATTTTTAGGTGAGCAACGGCTTCCAAGACTGATGACTAAGATTCCAAATCTCCCTGAAAATTAAGTGTGGCTATATGATTGATATCTGGCCAATGGGTTCTAAGTAGAAGTGCTGTGTTCAACTTCTGGAAAGAGTTCTCTAAGGAAAGGAACATGTCCTTTCCCCTCCCCTTCCCTTTCCTGCTGCAGATGTCATCGTGGGTCCGGGAGCAGCCACCTTGGACCGGAGGCAGGGGCCGTGTGCAGGGCAGGGCACAGCAACTGGAGGAAGGGAGCCAACTTTCCAGATGCAAGAAGGACTATTCCAACCCCACACCACCTACGTCTGGGCTGGGTTTACTTACGAGAAATAGGCTTGTATCCACCATCGCTTTGGATTTCCTATTACGAAAAACTCAACTTAATCCTGACTGATAGAAACTTTAGAATTTTTTGACACAACCAAAACCTTTTGAAATTTCAATGGAAATTATATTAAATTTCTATATTAATTTGACAAGAATCAACTTTGTAACAATATTGTCTTCTTATCCATGAACATACTCTGTGCTTGCATTTATTCATACCTTCTTTAATGTTAATAGAAGTATGAAAATAAACCCCAAAGACTATTTTCTTTGTTTTCCATATTGTGTGTTTCGAACATGGAATACTCTTTGAATTATAAAATAAAAATAAAACCAAATAAATTGAAGTATTACATAATTATGCAGAAATGTAAACACAGGGTGAGCCTAAATAAGGAAAAAATATCCCTCTTTAAGTTAAACGTTTGGCTTATTTGAAAATTTTACAGAATTTCCCCCTCTACATGTGGTTTCCTGAAAGCAAGTTGGTGGTTGTTGAACACTCAGTGCTCCTCAAAGCAGGCCTTTTAATCATAAGTGCTTACCAGAATGACTTAAAACTTTATTTGTATGGCATGATCCTATTTGGGTGTCTTATTTCTTAATAGGATTGCATCCTTGTGCCCTAAAAGTGGTGTGTGACTTTTCTGAGCAGTATGGACTGTGGATGGAATGTGTAAGATTTCTCCAGATGCCAGGTTTCACAATGAGAAGACAGCTTGGTAACTGTAATCAGAGAAGCCGGGCTTGAGACTTGGAGCAAGTTCCTAATAGATGTAAGGTGGTGAACAGGTCACTGGTTTCCTCATACATAACTTGGGAAAAATAGAAATACTAGCTGAAATATGTATGTATATATGTGTGTGTGCGTGTATAACTTTGTTATGAAAGCAATGAGACAATTAATATGAAAATGCTTTAAAAATTATGAAACCCTATATAAGTATTAACCATGGATTGGTATTTGTAATCATAAAATAGCTTATTTCTCATTATCTTCAGCCATACGTTTTAATTCTTTCAGGTACAACAATCCTTTAAGATAAAAAATGTTCACAAACTCTCTACCCTTAGTGGTATTTTTGTTGTCTTTTGATTGAGGATATAAATGGTATAGACAGTTTAATACTTCAGTAACAATTGTGAATGAATATTTTTCAATCACAACAAGACTAGAAATAATAGAAATTATATGAGTAATTGACATTACCTATTCAGTCTATAGATAATATCGTTAAGGGTGCTTTTTACTGCAGGTAACAGCATATTACAAACATATTGTCCTAAGCATTGGAGAATTCAGTACCTTATTGTAGGTACAGAAGTAAGACAGGATTTAGGCTTGGTTGATTCATCGGCTCAGTGTTATCAGGATACAGGTTCTTTACCTTTTTCCTCAATGCTGGCTTTGTCCTCAGGTAGCAAGATGGCTGCAGCAGCTCCAGCACTCACCTCCAGACATGACAATTTTGCAGGAAAAAGGGAGATATTGTTTTTAATAATCTATTTTAAGAGAAATAAATTTTCTCTGAATCATCTTTCTGTCCTGATGACCTCTGCCCATACCTTCTTGTCCAGACTTAAGTTGCATGTCCATTTCTGAAATCATTGTGAATGTAAATGAGATTATTTCATATCCATCTACCTCATCCTTGGGGCTGGAGGTGGCTCATTTCCTTGAGGCAACAGTTGTATTGGGGAGAAGTAGATATGTGGGCAAGATTAGAGTTGTTTAGTGTGGCAGAGATTATTGGTACCTGCCTTCATCTTCTTGTTGGGCAGTATTTCTGATGTGCACTGACAGCTTCCTAGTGCAGGTGTCTGTTTCTCTCTCCAGGAACTTCTCTGGGATTTCCTTTCTCTGGGGATTTCATTCACAGGAATTTCCTTGGCTTACCTGTGGTGCAGACTGGAAAGTGCTGAGGAATTGATGTTCCCAGAAGCAGCCCTTTCTCAATGATAAATAAGAATTGAAGTTGCCCCTTGGTGGTGAAACTGTGAGGTATGTGCCACCCCATCTCATTTAGGTCCCCAGCTGTCCACAGTGATAATCGGCTCATTAACACTGTCTGTATTGACTTCCTCTTCTTCCTGCGTCACTTCCTCCTGCTAGTGTGTCCTGGTATTGCCTCTCAAGCAAACTGCTTGCCCCCTAAGCTCTTACCTCAGGGTCTGCTAACAGAGAAACTCAATCTCAGTTGGTAGGAAGGGAGGGGGAGGAAAGGATTCTGTGTAGGAAACTGTCTGCTAAAGGCATGCACTGGAGATTCTGGAACCACTTGTGAAACCCTCTAAGGTTTCTATTTACTGGTCTTCAAGAATGGTCTCCCAGTGGAGCAAGCAGCACTGTTCCCCCTTGGACCCCTCAGACAGCATCACAGCACAGCGATGTGGGTTCTCACCCTGGTAAATACCTAAGGCCCCGCCCCTTACTACATAAGAGGCATGCCAAGACCAAAAAAAAAAAAAAAAAATGGCCCACATGAAAGAACAGATCAAAGCTCCAGAAAAAATTCAACTAAGCAATGAGGAGATAGACAACCTATCAGAAGCACAGTTCAAAACACTGGTTATCAGGTTGCTCACAGAACTGATTGAGCTTGGTCACAAAATGAAGGAACAAATGAAGGCTACCCAAAGTGAAATAAAGCAAAATATACAAGGAACCAACAGTGACAGGAAGGAAACCGGGACTCATATCAATGGTTTGGAGCAGAAGGAAGAAAGAAACATTCAACCAGAACAGAATGAAGAAACAAGAATTCAAAAAAATGAGGAGAGGCTTAGGAACCTCCAGGACAACCTCAAATATTCCAATATCCGAATCATAGAGGTGCCAGAAGGAGATGAGGAAGAGCGAGAAATTGAAAATTTATTTGAAAACATAATGAAGGAGAACTTCCCCAATCTGGCAAAGGAAATAGACTTCCAGGAAGTCCAGGAAGCTCAGAGAGTCCCAAAGAAGTTGGACCCAAGGAAGCACACACCAAGGCACATCATAATTACATTATCCAAGATTAAAGATAAGCAGAGAATCTTAAAAGTAGCAAGAGAAAAGGAGACAGTTACCTACAAAGGAGTTCCCATAAGACTATCAGCTGATTTCTCAAAAG